>WAAF01020799.1:133834-161502 GCA_013400475.1 Tricholaema leucomelas | reverse complement strand
AGTCCAACCCTTCTGCACTCAGCAGGGACATTTTCAACTANGGGAGGTCTAGGCTGGATGTTAGGAGGAAGTTGTTGGCAGAGAGAGTGATTGGCATTGGAATGGGCTGCCCAGGGAGGTGGTGGAGTCGCTGTCCCTGGAGGTGTTGAAGCAAAGCCTGGATGGGGCACTTAGTGCCATGGTCTGGTTGATTGGCTAGGGCTGGGTGCTAGGTTGGACTGGCTGAGCTTGGAGGTCTCTTCCAGCCTGGTTGATTCTACGATTCAAATTGCCAAGCCAGTTTCCAACTATCCCTTTGTGCAGCAAGACCCAGGTACTTCACAAAAAGGTTAAGAGTCAGATCCTGACCTGGCTTCAAATGAAGAGATGAGAAGGAGCCAGGTTCACGAGCTAGCTGCAGTGCGTGCCCCAGCAGCTGCCCAAGGATGCACTTGCTGAGGGCAAGTGTGGGGCATAGTTAACTTAGGATCCAGGCACATTGTGGCTGCTGTGTCAATGAACTTCACAATCAGACTAGAGGATAGTCCAGGCTGCTCTCATAGCAGTCTGTGCTGTGACTATGAGCCTGGCAACCTTGACTCACTTTATGTACATCGATGCAGAGCAAGATGTGACAGCAGCACTTCCTGTCAGCTTTCAGGGAGACTGAAGTGACTATCTGAAGAGAAAAATCTGGTCTAGCTGCAGTACCCATGCATCTCCCTGCAGCTAGAGCAGCCCACAACTGCTCTGGGGAATGGTGTCACTTGGCACAGGTGCCTGTGAAGGAAAGACTCAGATTCAAAAGCACAGAAACAACCTGTGCAGACCTAACGGCACAGATGTTCCCCTGCTGCCAACGTTTCTCTTCAGCCAGGATGTGGTGCTTTGGGGGTGATCTCTAATCTAATCTTTCACAGAGAGGAAACAGATACTTTAGCCACCACTGGAGAGACACAGGGGTGAATTTCTGCCCGGGGCATTCAGCAACCTTTGATGCTATGCAAGAGGGCAACACTGAGCATGCAGAGGCAAGAACCCCGCATGTGAGCCATTGCAGAAGTCAGTCTGTGTGCATGGAAGGAACCTGCAGCTGTAGGTGTGCTCATCCTTATGCAGAGGTGCTCCTAAGGGTGCCTGGGCAGGGAGGCTGGAGAAGGCAGGCAGGGCACTCCATGCAGCAGGGAACTCGAGCTCTGTGCCAGCTGCTTCCCTCACACAAACAGCCCAGGTCAGCTGCTGAGCAGCTCAGGCTGCTTTGTAGTACTCTGGATGCTGATGGCTCGCCATGGGGGGAGATGAGGTGAGGAAACAGTTTTGTGAGGAAGGAAAGGGACACTCAAGAGGTACACACAGAGTGGGGTAGAAGTGTAAAGGCTTCTTTATTGTCACAGCAGGCTGTTCTTATACACCTGAGAACAAGCAGCTGAGGAGGGGCTTTTTAGGATGCCTGGGGGGAATGGAACAAAGTTAGGAATGGGCAGATTCAGGCTGAATGTTAGGAAGTTGTTCTTCAGCGTGAGGGTGGTGAGAGCCTGGAACAGGTTGCCCAGGAAGGTGGTGGAAGTTCCATCCCTGGAGGTGTTTAAGGCCAGGCTGAATGAGGCTCTGGACAGCCTGATCTAGTGTGGTGTCCCTGCCCATGGCAGGGGAGTTGGAACTGGATGATCCTTGTGGTCCCTTCCAACCCTGACTGATTCTGTGATTTTAAGAGCAGCCTGGCTGGGCAGGGGGCTTTTGCAAGAACTCAGTGTTGGGGGGGGAAAGAGTGTACCAACTATGGATAAAGGGGCAGGTGAGCCAGTGTGCTGGTTTGAAGCTAGCTAGAATGTTTTGGTGAGAAGAATTAGATCATAGGCTGAGAAATGAAAACAATGGTGAGGTCTGCTTCGCTCACAGTCTTGCTGAGATGTGTAAAGAAGAAAGGCAAAACAAAGATAAAGTCACTTCGCTCTGCACTTCGCTCGGGCACTTAGCTCGGTCTGCTGGCTGAACTCCATCTTGCTTTCTAACCTCACCCTTCATTTGCTTTGGCTGATTTCACCTTTGCTTCTTAATCCTCTTGGCCGAACCTCCATTCTTCCTTGGGACCGAGGTAAGGTTGAGAGGGGCAGGGGAAAGGTGAGGGGGTGGCTGAGAGCCCCTCCTGGGGACTCAGGTTTCTGGGAGAGGAGTTGTGTCTGTATTACCTTTTTACCTTGTGTATTTCTGTCTATAACTGTATATACTGTAACTATCTGCTTGTAAATTGTGCCAGCTGTAAATATAAGCTTCATTCAAATTTCCAGAGCCGACTGAGTCTAGTCTGGGTGATCTCTAAAAGTGGGGGGGGGGCGGGGAACACCCAAACCATCACAGCCAGGAAGCCTTTCAAGATGCTGTAAGGTCATGCAGAAAGAGAATCAGAGATGCAAAAGCTGAATTTGAACCACACCTGGCCAGTTCTGTCAGGGGTAATAAATAGAAATACATTAACAACAAGAAGAGGTGCAGGGAAAGTCTTCATTCCTTATGGGACACAGGGAGGAAAGCAAGAACAGAAGACAAGGAAAAGGCTGAAGTACTTAACACCTTCTTTGCCTCAGTCTTAACTAAACAACTGACTGTCCCCAGGGCAGCTGAGCTCTGGAGATGGTAGATAGGGATGGGGAGCAGAATAGCCCTCATGTAACCCAGGAAGATGGAGTTAGTGACCTGCTGTGCCACTGAGACCCTAACAAGTCTGTGAGTCCAGATGGGATTCACCCTAGGGTGCCAAGGAAGCTGGCACAGCCACTCTCAATCGTTGATCACCAGTCCTGGCTACCTGGAGAGGCACCAGCAGGCTGCAAGTTAGCCAGTGTGAGGGCCAGCCACAAGAAGGGCCAGGAAGAGGATCTAGAAAACTCTAGACCTGGCAGCCTGACCTCGGTGCCTGGCAAGGTTATGGAGCAGCTGATCCTGAGTGCCATCAAGTAGCAGGTACAAGACAGCCAGGGGATCAGGCCCAGCCAGCAGGGGCTTAGGAAAGGAAGGTGCTGCCTAGCCAGCCTGACTGCATTCTGTGACTGGGTGGCCCATCTGGTTGAGGAGGGCAAGGCTGTGGATGTGCTCTACCTAGACTTCTGCAGAGCCTTTGGCACAGCTCCTGGCAAAGCTGGCAGCCCATGGCCTGGACAGGTGCACCCTTTGCTGGGTTGAAGACTGGCTGGGTGAGTGGGCACAGAGAGTGGCTGTGAATGGAGCAGCAGCCAGCTGGTGTCTGGTGAGCAGTGGTGTCCCTAGGGATCAGTACTGGGCCTAGGCCTGGAAGCCATCCCAGGGGATGGAAGCTGCCCTCAGTCAGTTTGCAGATGGCACCAAGCTGGGAGGGAGTCAATCTGATGGAGGGTAGGAAGATGCTGCAGAGGCACCTGGCCAGACAGGGTTGGCAGAATGAGATTCAACAGGACCAAGGGCAGGGTCCTGCACTTTGGCCACACCAAGGCCATGCAGCTGCAGGCTGGGGAATAAGTAGCTGGAGAGCAGCCTGGCAGAGAGGGCAGTGCTGAGTGACAGCACTGGACATGAGCCAGCAGTGTGCCCAGCTGGCACAGAAGGCCAGTGGCATCTTGGCTTGTATCAGGAGCAGTGTGGCCAGCAGCACCAGGGCTGTCACTCTGCCCTGTCCTGGCACTGGGCAGGCCTCACCTCCAGCACTGTGTGCAGCTCTGAGCCCTCACTGCAAGAGAGACATTGAGGGGCTGGAGCGGGGCCAGAGGAGAGTGATGAGACTGGGGAGGGGGCTGGAGGGGAAGGCTGCTGAGGAGAGGCTGAGGGAGCTGGGGGTGTTCAGCCTGGAGGAGAGGAGACTTGGGGGGGACCTTAGCACTCTCTACAGCTACCTGAAGGAAAGTTGTAATAAGGCAGGGGTCAGGCTCTGCTCCCAGGCACCTTGTGACAGGACAAGAGGGCCTGGCCTAAAGCTGCTCCCGGGGTGATTTAAGTTGGATGTTAGGAAGCATTTCCTGAGAGAAAGGGGAATTAGAGACTGGAATGGGCTGCCCAGGAAGGTGGTGGAGTCACTGTCCGTGGAGGTGTTTAAGGAAAGCTTGGATGCAGCACTTGGTGGCATGGTTTAGCTGATGTCATGGTGTTGAGTCATATCACTATCACTTCATGATCTCAGAGGTCTTTTCCAGCCTCTGTGATTCTGGAATGGTGTGAAATTGTTTATTTAATTAAAGACCCCCTCTAGCCCTTGTTCCTACAAGCTGCACCTCCTGACAGTCATGCACCCACTACTTGTGCCTGGCTTAGTGGGACACACTCACAGCTGCAGTCAAGGAAATCAAGTGCAAGTGACTTCCAATCCCCCAAGAAAGCAGAGTCCTTACAGCAGAAGAAACAAGTTCTGCACAGCAATGATTGGCAATGACCTCACAGCTCAGTTTCCTCCAGGACTGGGATTTGCTTCTACTATGTTGACATAAGGTTTTAAAGCAAAGGGGATGGATCATTGCTCACCCTCCCTGCCTGCAAGCACAGCTTGCTGATGCCAGCCTTGCTCCCTCATAGTCCTACCTTTCTGCCTGGGTGGGTGAGATGAGGCACTGCTGGGCACAGAAGATGAAAACAGAAGTAGCAGGAGGAGGCCCCTGCCCCGACAGCCTTTCTGTCCAACCAGAACACTGCAGCAGCTCTGGGAAGAGGCAGGCTCTTGTCTGTCCCTCCCTTGTCCCTTCCAGCCATGCTGCCAAGCTGAAGGCATGAGAGCAGCAGAGGCAGTGTGTGGGACTCGCTCTCCAGACCTGGCTCCTCTGTGCTTTACTGGTATTTTCTCCCACCTCTCATTCACCTTTGAAATGAGAAAGTTTCCAGTCTCCAGCATTCACTTGTGGGAGCAAAGTGTGCCGGTGCAGCAGCTAGTAAAGATGAGAAAAACACTTCTAATGGAGAGCTCACTCCAGAGAGGTTACTGCCTGTCAGCAGCAGGAGCAAACAGACTGTCTCCAGCTCCTCGGGTTTCTTGGCAGTGTCCTGCCTGCTACAACTTGTTTTGCATGACTTACAGGCCACATTTCATGTGAGGAGAGTCGTGCCCATCTCTAACTCACATCAGCTTGTTTGTTGTTATTCACTCAACTGCAAACGTCGTTAAGATGCCCATAAATACCTACTGGCCAGCAGACCACCCAGACACACTCGATGAGAGAGCAAAAAAGAAAAGCAAGCTCCACCACAAGGGCAAAGAAACACACTCCTGCCCAAGAGAGACCATAGTCCTGCCACTAAGGCTCCCTGGGAAGCATATGCAGGAACACCTTGATGCTATCATAGCACAAGAACAAAAAATACGCTCTGGTGTGCTCTTTTTGAACCAGGCTGCCTGCTCCTTTCAGCTTCACTTTCAAAGGAAGGTGATAACTCTTGAGAGCCCATCCCACCGTTTGTCCCTGTCCAGCGCATCCCACACCTCCCTGACAGCAAGAAAAGGAGCCTGGCCTGTGTTAATCCCAACCTAAAGGGTACACTGAACGTGAATTCTGCATCTCAGGCTAGTTCCTTGGCCTTTAACGTTACAGCACAATGACCCTCACGGCCAAAGCCTGTGCAGCTTGGCAGTGCCATGGGAGCCAGCACACAGCGCAGGTTACAGCGTCTTCTCCTAGGCTCCTTATCCTCTTTCACCCAGACAGCTTACAGGCTGAACTTCCTTGCACAGCAGAGCAGCACATGCATCACGGGAGAACACTCAGGGCAATTTTAAAGCATCACTTCCTCCAACACCCACAGCCAAGCCACCTGACATTTGCTTCCTTCACCACGCACTGATCTGGTGGGGAAAAGGGAGGAGAGGACCATAAAGCTGGAGAGGATCTACCGTGCCTGAAGACCTTCTCCAAAGCACTGACCCAGGAGCAGGGGCAGTGCAGGGCCATCATGACAGCCTGCACTTTATCCATGCTCCCAGGTGACCTTCTTGTGACTTTCCAGTATCTGTAAGGGGCCTACAAAAAAGCTGAGGAGGGACTTTTGAGGCTCTCAGGGAGTGACAGGACTGGGGGGACTGGAGCAAAGCTGGAGGTGGGGAGATTCAGACTGAATATGAGGAGGAAGTTGTTGAGCATGAAAGTGGTGAGAGCCTGGAATGGGTTGTCCAGGGAGGTGGTTGAGACCCTGTCCCTGGAGGTGTTTAAGGCCAGGCTGGACAGGGCTGTGGCCAAGCTGATCCAGGGTAGGGTGTCCC
Organism: Tricholaema leucomelas; assembly: GCA_013400475.1. Taxonomy (NCBI): domain Eukaryota; kingdom Metazoa; phylum Chordata; class Aves; order Piciformes; family Lybiidae; genus Tricholaema lacrymosa; species Tricholaema leucomelas. The sequence continues at coordinate 155,315 of WAAF01020799.1, read as the reverse complement.
TGGCCATGGCAGCAGGGTTGGAACTGGATGATCCTTGTGGTCCCTTCCAACCCTGACTGATTCCATGATCTTTACAACCAGAAAATCTGTTATGCTGGGCTTTTTCAGCATTCAAAAGCTTACAAACCAAACTCCTACCCAAGAACTTCTGGGTTTGAAACCAAAATGCCATCCTTGTGAAAAATCAGCATTTCAGGGAGAAACACAAGAGCCACTATTAAAATATACATTGGAGGGGGAGAGTTACAAACAGTTTTTATACAAGCTTTAGCCATGCAGAGGGACCTCCTCCCTTGAGTACTTCTCAGATTATTATTGTGGCCTTCCAGGATCTAAAGGAGACCTACAAAAGAGCTGGGGAGGGACCTTTGAGGCTATCAGGGAGTGACAGGACTGGGGGGAATGGAGCAAAGCTGGGGGTGGGGAGAGTCAGACTGGAGGTGAGGAGGAAGTTGTTGAGCATGAGAGTGGTGAGAGGCTGGAATGGGTTGCCCAGGGAGGTGGTTGAGGCCCCATCCCTGGAGGTGTTTAAGGCCAGGCTGGATGAGGCTGTGGGCGGCCTGATCTAGGGTAGGGTGTCCCTGGGCATGGCAGGGGGCTTGGAACTGGCTGACCCTTGTGGTCCTTTCCAATTCTGACTGATTCTATGATTCTATTGCTGAAAGGGACTGTTTTCTGAGTCCTTACAGCCTTGCGATAAGAGGGCTCAGCTTTCTGCAAAGATAAAATACCGTTGTCTCTCCTTGGCCTGCCACACACAGGCTACTCGGCAGTGCCTTTTCAGGCGGCAAGGAGAAACTCTCGTTACAGACACAGCAGATGGAAACAGTAAATCTCCTCCTAAGCCAAACAGTTCTTCATCTTCCTTGAGTGCTGTGTCCAGTTCTGGGCTCCTCAATTCAAGAGAGATGTTGAGGTGCTGGAAGGTGTCCAGAGAAGGGCAGCAAGGCTGGTGAGGGGCCTGGAGTACAGCTCTGTGAGGAGAGGCTGAGGGAGCTGGGGGTGTGCAGCCTGCAGAAGAGGAGGCTCAGGGCAGAGCTCATTGCTGTCTGCAACTACCTGAAGGGAGGCTGTAGCCAGGTGGGGTTGGGCACTTCTCCCAGACACCCAGTGACTGAACAAGGGAACACAGCCTCAACCTGTGCCAGGGCAGGTCCAGGCTGGACATTAGGAAGAAGTTCTTCACAGGAAGAGCCCCTGGCATTGGAAAGCGCTGCCCAGGGCAGTGGTGGAATCCCTATCCCCGGAGGTGTCTAAAAGGAAGCTGGATGAGGCGCTTAGTTCCATGGTTTAGTTAATGAGAAGGGTTAGGTGATAGGTTGGACTCTGTGATCTCTTCCAACCTGGTTAATTCTGTGATTCCTGGCCCAAATGGAGGGAGATTCTTAGCCTTTTGCCCAGGGCAAAAAAACAAACGCCCAACGAACAGCCTTACATTATCACTGATAACTGGGGAGGCAGTTGCAGCAGTTAAGTTGCAGTGGCAGCTCTTGGTTGGTCCCAGATGTGACTTACAGTAGGGCTCCCAACTGGGACATCTGATGGAAAACAATACAGAAACGGTGGGGGAAGTATTAATTGCTCTGAGAGTCACTCCCACCTGCACCAGCTCCCTGGGATGTCTGCAAAGTCTCACCACATGGAGTCACAAAGGCAGCTGCCCTGGTCCCCAGAGAAGAAAACAGGACTTACTTTTCACAGCCAAAAGAAAACAGTTGTCCTTCACTCCAACTTCTGGAGTTGCTCTTACAAGAAAATGAGCTTTTAGAGGTACTGGGGGAAGAGGAAGGGTGGGGAGGGTCACTGATTAACCTTCCTCCTGCTAGCAGGTTCTGGGATCCTGGCCACAAGGCCAGGAAAACATGATGCCAACTGTCAGGTGTGCCCGCAGAGCCTCGGCTCTTCAGGCGCGGCTTTCCCTCCATGCTGCTGCAGAGCCACGAGGAGCTGCCTGCCAGAGGGTTTCACACTCCCACTCCTTCCAGCAGCATTTCAGTGCTTTCCACAGGCAATGAGCAGCAACATCTCTGGTGGATTTGAGAGAATCTGGACTTTTACATAATTGAACTTTAATATAACATAATGAATTTCCTCATCTTCTGTTTTATCTGCTAAAGCACAGTTGTGTCACTGTTTCCAGCTTCCATCTTACAAGAGAACTTCTGTGACAGAGATGCAAAAATAACCCTGTCTAAAAGCAAAGACAGATCCAATTGGTAAGAAAGGTTGCTTGTTCCTGCACAGCTCTACTGTTCTCATGCTCTCTGCCCACTTCTCCCATCCCTTCCTCCTCCTCCTTTCGCATTGCTGCCAGCCAAGAGGACTGTCAGCTGTACGGCTGACACCTGGCTCAGTCCCTCTCTCCTTATAGACACTACGTTAAATGCCTCTGAGAGGGTTGTTTTCTCCCTTGCTGCCCTACACAAATCCTCCACACACCTCTACAGTCTTCTCTCAGGATCTCTGAGGGCATTAGAAAAGTGGTGCAAGAGTAAGAGGCTTGACCAGATTGCACAAAAGATACAACGCAAAACAAATTTGTAGTGCAGTTCATCTTCTCACATTCCAATTAATCCTACCAGGAAAAAAAAAAAAAAGGTGGATTATAACTGGAAGATTTCTCTTAGCCAAAGACATCAGATCTGTTACGCTGTTGGAACAATAAATACGTGGGTTTAGCTTTAACGTCACCTATCACCCAGAACAAATGGACAAGCTGAAGTCCTGTAAATAGACTTAGTGGGAGCAGACATTGGTAGAGGTCCTTACACAGCCATAGCCTAAAGCTTTAAGACTGAAACCAAGCCTAACTTGAGGAAGCAAGAACTGAGGGTGTTAATTAAGGGACTAACATACTCCAAAGCATACTTCAATGTTCACTCACATGTATTTAGAAAACTACTAACAACTCAGGCTGGCACCAAGCACTGCCACTACTTTCAACCCAGCAGCCACCCCACCGCAGGCTTTTACAAAACCTTGGGCCGTTTAAAGCTTTCTTGCAGCTGTAAAAGAGAAGAGAGACGTAAAAAGCCGAAGGCGATTGGAAATGGTTGTTTTCCTGTAGTGGGGAAGAAAAAAGCAGCCAGCTGCACCTGGTATCAGCCCTGCCGCGCTGCTTCGCTCCAAGTTCGAACAAAACGAACCCGCTCGCAGTGCACATCTGCAGGGTATGCATTCCCTCCTCCTTTGCATACACTTCTCTAACCAAAGCGATATTTAAAGCAACTGTGATGCCTTCTAGCACCGCAAACAAGAAGCAGCAAAAAGCCGCTGACTCCGGGCTCTGCAACTCCAGCAAAGGTCACATTTTGACAGGTCTCCTGACAGAGACGAAAGCGAGAACCGACAAGCCGAAAGCAGAAAAGCAAAACCTCCGAACACTCCTCTCCGTCCCGGGGCACAAACCTCACCTCAGTCCCCCAGGGCTACCCGGGAAGCGGCTCCCCGCTCGCCGGCAGAGCTCTGTCGCCCGCCGCTGCAGCGGGGCTGCCTCTACCCCCTCCTCCTCGGCCGGCCTGGGACCAGCTGCTCTGCATTGGGCTCCCGAGCGGAACGGGGAGCTCGAGGAAACTCAGGACCGCACGGGGCTGCGAAGGACGGGATGGGGCCGGACCCTACCGCCCGGCCTCACCCTCCCCTGGCGCTCCTCAGGGTAACTCACCGCGGTCTGGGGGAGCTCCGCCGCCGGCCGCCACTAGTTCCAGGTAAGCGGCCCAGAGCCCTAGGGCCAGAGCGCCCAGGGCCAGCAGCAGCCGCAGCAATCGCCGCCGACGCCGCAGCCGCGCCAGCAGCCGGCCCCGCATGGCGCCGCTCAGGACGCCCGGCCCCCGCCGCCCCGGGCCATGTTCCCGCCGCGCCGCTTCGGCCCCCACTGTTTCGTGAGGCGGGCCCAGGTGCGGGGCGGCGCCGCGCCCCCGCGGAGGGAGCTCCCGGCCGGGCTCTGCCGCCGCCCCCCCCGCACCTGCCTCCGCCCCGCGGGGGCCGAGCCGGGGGCTACGCGTCGGGACTGCCTCGGCTATCGCCCCTCCCGGCCGCTCTAGCAGCGCAGCCGTCAGCGCCAGCCCGCGGGGTCGGCGCTGCCAGAGGGCTTCGCTGCTGCCAAGGTGGCGGGAAGGCTGCTCCAGCAGCAGAGGCGCGGCCACGATCTCCCGGCTCCAGATCCTCCTCCCAGTCCCTTTCCTAGCGGCACCAGCACCGGTAGGCCCCTCCGACGAGCGGCGACTCCTCCGCGCCGGGGTAAGCAGGGCTAGAGCGGGGCGGTTCAAGATCGTACAGCCACACACAGCTGCATCCACTTCAAGGTGCCTCACCTTGCGCAACAAGTGTTTGCTTCGAAGCAGGGAGAAACAGTAAGTCCCAGGTCTCTTTGTGAAGCGGCTGCCTCCAACGTTAGGCTGTCCAGATCCACCAGAGGGAGGAGGTCGGAAGCGCGCTCGCAGAGCAGCACCGGCCCTGCTCCCGCTGCTGTGTTTCATTGTCCATCTCAAGCACGGCTCTGTAATGACTTTCTCAGCTTCCCCCCCACCCCATGCTGATGGCTTGGTTCGCACACACAAGAGGTCTCTGAGGATGTGAACTGAATCCCTCCTGGGTGAAAGGAAACTCTCTGATTACACGCAGTGCATCCCAGAGAGTCCAGGAGAACATCTTCCCAAACGTGTGTGGTGTGAGCATTTGGTCAGAGACAGTAGAACGGCGCTGCAGCTGCACAGGTCACTGTGTGCGACCACGAAGAGAAAACCTCGAGCTTAGGGATACCTCTTCAAATACATGCAACAATGACAGAGCATTTTTTTAAGGGTCCAGCTTCTTTTCATAGCAGCATTCTGAAGTGAGAGGCTGCACAGAAAGGAACTCAACATCCCTAGCCTTAGAAAGTGTGCTAAACCTTTAAATGGCACAGAAGGCCAAGAAAGAGCAGCAGTGCCCCAGCAGGGACTGGCTGACATCAGCCCAAGTGACAGCACCCCAAACATTGCAAGCCGCTGGCATCAGCTGTTGTGTTGCCAGTGTCCAGGCAGCCCCTAGAGACTCTGCTATTGCTTGTCACACACTGGGAGGGGCAGACAGACCATAGTTTTCCTTGCTGTGAACGTCTCACAGACACTTCAGAGCCATGTCCCTTCAGCTCTGTGTTGGAGAGATTTGTGTGGGGCAAGTGGGGCCAGTTTTATACCCTTGCAGGTAGTCACAGAGACTGATAAGGTGTCACCTGAGCCTCTTTTCCAGCCTGAACAACCCTAATTCTCTCAGTTGCTCCTCCTGAGACTTCTGCTCTAGACTCCTCAACAGCTTCATTGCTCTTCTTCAGAGGTGCTGCAGCACCTCACTGTGTTTCATGTAGTGAGTGGCCCAAAACTGAACACAGTGTTTGAATTAGAGCCTCACCAGTGCCAAGGACAGAGAGACAATCGCTTCCCTACTCCTGCTGCCCACGCAGGCCAGGATGCTCTTGGCCTTTTTGGCCACCTCAGCACAGCACTGGCTGATATGAAGCCAGGTGTCCAACAATACCCCTCAGGTCCTTACCTGCTAGGCAGCTTTCCAGCTGCCCTGCCCCAAGCCTGGAGCGTTGCATGGGGTTGTTGTGACCCAAGTGCAGCACCTGGCACTTGGCCTGGTTGAATACAATTAGCCTCAGCCCATTGATCCAGCCTGGCCTGATCCTTCTGTAGATCCTCCTTGCCCTCAAGCAGATTACCACTCTTGCTCAAGTTGGTGTTGCCTGCAAACTCACTGAGGGTGCCAGATGTGTGCTAACCAAACAATGTGTTCTTAGCAGGAAGCTGCCTGCTCTTCCTGGAAGAGCAAACTTCGCTCTGGAAAAGGACAATGGCACTCTGTAAAAACTCTGGTGGAGATGGAAGTAAGCAGGCATCCATTTGTCTTCTGAAAATGGCACTGAGATGGAGGGGACGGTGACTCCAACAGGAGTCCTGCTGACCTGGAAAGCAAGCCAATACTTTTCCTGATAGAACTCTGCTATAATGGAAACACTGAAAAGCTGTTGTCTCTGGAAAACAGTCTGACAAACCTGATCTCCTTTGATGATCAGGTTACCCACCTGTTGAGTGTGGGGCAGGCTGTGGATGTAGTCTACCTGAACTTCAGCAAGGCCTTTGACACTGTCTGCCACAACAAGCTCCTGGCAAAGCTGGCAGCTCATGGCTTAGACAGATTCACTCTGATATGTGTCAAGAACTGGCTAGAGGGCTGGGCCCAGAGATTGGTGATGAATGGTGCCACATCCAGTTGGCAGCTGTCACTAGCAGTGTGCCCCAGGGATCAGTGCTGGGGCTGGTTCTGTTCAGTATCTTTACTGATGATCTGGACCCAGGGGATTGAGTCCAGCATCAGTAAGTTTGCAGGTGACACCAAGCTAGGAGCAGGTGTGGAGCTGTTGGAGGGTAGGAGAGCCCTGCAAAGGGACCTTGCCAGGCTGAATGGGTGGGCAGAGACCAGTGGGATGAGACTGAACAAGGCCAAGTGCAGGGTTCTACACTTTGGCCACAACAACCCCAAGCAGCACTACAGGCTGGGGACAGAGTGGCTGAGAGCAGCCAGGCAGAGAGGGAGCTGGGGGTGCTGGTAGAGAGTAGCTGAAGATGAGGCAGCAGTGTGCCCAGGTGGGCAGAAGAGCCAATGGCATCCTGGCCTGGCTCAGGAGCAGTGTGGCCAGCAGGACAAGGGAGGTTCTTCTGCCCCTGTGCTCAGCACTGCTCAGGCCACACCTTGAGTGCTGTGTCCAGTTCTGGGCTCCTCCATTGCAGAGAGATGTTGAGGTGCTGGAAGGTGTCCAGAGAAGGGCAGCAAGGCTGGGGAGGGGCCTGGAGCACAGCCCTGTGAGGAGAGGCTGAGGGAGCTGGGGGTGTGCAGCCTGCAGAAGAGGAGGCTCAGGGCAGAGCTCATTGCTGTCTGCAGCTACCTGAAGGGAGGCTGTAGCCAGGTGGGGTTGGGCTCTTCTGCCAGGCAAGCAGCAACAGAAGAAGGGGACACAGTCTCAGATTGTGGCAGGGCAGGTCTAGGCTGGATGTTAGGAGGAAGTTGTTGGCAGAGAGAGTGATTGGCATTGGAATGGGCTGCCCAGGGAGGTGGTAGAGTCGCTGACCCTGGAGGTGTTCAAGAAAAGCCTGGCTGGGGCACTTAGTGCCATGGTCTAGTTGACTGGCTAGGGCTGGGTGCTAGGTTGGACTGGATGAGCTTGGAGATCTCTTCCAACCTGGTTGTTTCTGTGATTCTATGAACAAGCTTAAGGAACGGGGTGTGGTATGCTGATGTTTGCCTGTTACAAGTGTCACAGCAGAACAATAGCAAAGAGGAGGCCATCTGGATGTGTAATAAGCAGTGAAATGAGGAATCTGAACAGCCCCGTGCTGTTCAGAAAGCACTGATGCCCAGAACTAAGACTATCACTGCTGATAAACCAATTCACACAAATGCTTTACCCCAAGCCTACCACAAGCCTTATGATCTCCATCTTACAGCATCCTGATGTCACTCAGACGTCTGCTCATAACTCCTGAGGCATCATGGTAGCGTTGGGAAGGACAGCCTGTAACAATCCCAGGAGCCGGGGCCAGCCCCACTAGGGAAGGGAGCAGCAAAGGAGCTGGAGACAAGTGCTGCAGCAGGAGTCCAGGCCACATTTAGATGAGGCAGGGAAGCTGATACTGCTGACTGCCCTAATGGACCATCCTGGAACATCAGATTGCTGCTCCCTTCGGGATACCCCTCTCCTGGCCTGCCCTGAATACCAGCTTCAAAGAAGCTGCCTGTTTGCCAGACGAGGCAACTCGAGCCTTTTGTGGCTTTTGTTTTCCATTTTGGCTGTTTCCTCAGGACAAAAGCAACCTTTGATAGCAGTGCAGCATTTAATGTGTGTCTCCTGTTGCTCCTGGCTTCCCTCTCTAGCTCTGTCTCTGCACATCTCTGCCTTTTCTTGTTCTGCTTTTGCTTCTAGTTATCTAACAACTGTTTCTCTGTTCTGTGAACTACTTTTAGCTCTGTGCCAGCAGCCTTTCTCTGTAGCCTCCCCAAAGGTTCAATTATCTGCCACTTGCTCCTTGCCTTCTTTCTTCTTGTGTAATTTTCATTTTAGCACTAATTACCAGCCCCACATCAAAGATACCCAACTGTCCCTAGCTTTCACCACTCTGGTGGCTCCACACCCCTCTTCCTAACCTCAGCCATGCTCTGAAGCACAATGACTTCATCACGACCTGCATAACCGAAACAGCTCAAAGGCAAACATGGTTTTAAGAGGAAAAGGCAGTCTCTGCAGAGACTCTTGCCCATTATTTCCCTTTTTTGGGTCCTCTGAAACAGACTGGGCTCTAAAAGCTGTTACTGGTTTGACTGTCTGCCCCACAGAGCCCTTGCCAACACTGTACTTCAAGCTCACCATAAAGGAACCAGCTTGGTCCTGCAATTCACAGGCTGTTGGCAAAGGAACCCTCCTGCCCAGTGAAGTTGTGGGGTGTGCTGGCAAAGTTCTGGTAAGCAGCAGTGATTGTTACCAGTGCAGTGCCAACATTTGTATGAAGTGGCCTGAGACAGGGCTCAAGACTTGCACCATGCCCACAGCTATGCTCACTCCCTCATTTCTGACCATGATCGCACCATTGCTCTCCTACAGCTTACCTGCCTGAGTGGAGAGCTTCCTTTGTGGGTTTCTGTTATTGAGTCAACCAGGGTGGAAGAGACCTCCAAACTCATCCAGTCCAACCTAGCACCCAGCCCTAGCCAATCAACCAGACCATGGCACTAAGTGCCTCATCCAGGCTTTGCTTGAACACCTCCAGGGTCAGCGACTCCACCACCTCCCTGGGCAGCCTGTTCCAGCATTCTACTACCCTCATGGTGCAGAACTTGTTCCTAACAGCCAATCTATATCTGCTCTAGTCTGAAGCCATTGCCCTCATCCTGTTCCTGCAGGCCTTTGCAAACAATCTCTGTGCAGCCTTCTTGTAGCCCACTATTAGGTCTCCCCAAAGCTTTCTCTTCTCCAGGCTGAACACTCCCAGCTCCCTCAGCCCATCCTTGTAGCAGAGCTGCTCCAACCCCTGATCATTTTTGTGGCCCTCCTCTGGACCTGCTCCATCAGGTCACTGAGAGAGTTGGGGCTGTTCAGTCTGGAGAGGAGAAGGCTCCCAGGTGATCTTATTGTGACCTTTCAGTATCTTAAGGGGGCTACAAGAAAGATGGGGAGGGACTTTTTAGGATGTTAGGTAGTGATAGGACTGGGGGGAACGGAACAAAGCGAGAAATGGGTCGGTTCAGACTGGATGTTAGGAAGAAGTTGTTCAGCATGAGGGTGGTGAGAGCCTGAAAGAGGTTGCCCAGGGAGGTGGTGGAAGCCTCCAGGGAGGGATGGGGCCTCAACCACCTCCCTGGACAACCCATTCCAGGCTCTCACCACTCTCATGCTCAACAACTTCCTCCTCATATCCAGTCTGAACCTCCCCACCTCCAGCTTTGCTCCATTCCCCCCAGTCCATCACTCCCTGAGAGCCTAAAAAGTCCCTCCCCAGCTTTTTTGTAGTTCCCCTTCAGATCCTGGAAGGCCACAAGAAGGTAACCTGGGAGCCTTCTCTTCTGCAGATTGCACAGCCCCAACTCTTTTCAGTCTGTGCTCACAGCAGAGCTGCTGCAGCCCTCTGAGCATCCTCCTGGCCCTTCTCTTGGCACAGTCCAGCACATCCACATCCCTCCTGTAATAGGGGCTCCAGAACTGGCTGCAGTACTCCAGGTGGGGTCTCAGCAGAGTAGAGTGGAGTAGAGGGGGATAATCACCTCCCTGGCCCTGCTGGCCACACTTCTGCTGCAGCCCAGGCTCTGGTTGGCCCTCCAGGCTGCAAGTGCACGCTTCTAGGAACAAATACATCTTAGTGCAGCAGAATTACCTGTGTTTGTGAGCTGCAGTCCCAAGTCTGGAGGGCACAGCTTTACACAAACATAAACAGATGCACCAAACCAAAGTACACAGGGCTGATGCTGATACAGGTTCTTCTCCCTCTCTGCCTTGGTGAGACCACACCTGGAATACTGTGTCCACTTCTGGGGCCCCCAGTTCAAGAGACAGGCACCTGCTGGAAAGAGTCCAAGGGAGAGCCACAAGGGTGAGAGGGGGACTTGAGCATCTCCCCACTGCAGGGGGAGACTGAGAGCCCTGAGGCTGTTTAGTCTGGAGAAGACTGAGAGGGGACCTGATTAATGTGTACAAATATCTGAGGGGTGAGGGTCAAGTGGAGGGGCCAAGCTCTTTTTGCTGCTTAGCAGCAATCAGACAAGGAGCTTACAAAATGGAACACGAAAGATTTCAGCTCAACATGAAGAGAAACTTTATGGTGAGAGTGACAGAGCTCTGGAACAGGCTTCCCAGAGAGGTTGTGGAGTCTCCTTCTCTGGAGACTTTCAAAACTCACCCAGATGCATCCCTGTGCAAACTACCCTGGGTGATGCTGCCCTGGCAGGGAGGCTGGACTTGAGCATCTCTGGAGGTCCCTTCCAACCTCTAAAGTTCTGTGATTCTGTGATCCAGCCTGGCAGAATGTGTTTTGAACTGATACTACTGCTTATGGAAGCAACTTAAGTATGGCCATTGCATATAACTTTATACTCTACTAGTATTAATGGAGAGAATGTATACCTATAAGTAAGCAATAATAGTAGAGTATATAAACTGTGGCCTTCCAGTATTTGAAGTGGGCTGCAAGAAAGCTGAGGAGGGACTTTTTAGGGTGTCAGGTAGTGATAGGATTGGGGAAAGGGGGGAATGGATCCAAGCTAGAAATGAGTAGATTCAGACTGGATGTTAGGAAGAAGTTCCTCAGTGTGAGGGTGGAGAGACTGGAACAGGTTGGCCAGGGAGGTGTTAGAAGCCTCCCTGGAAGATTTTAAGGCCGGGCTAGATGTGGCTCTGGGCAACCTGATCTAGTGGAAATAAAGTGTCCCTGCTCATGGCAGTGGATGATCCTTGGGGTCCCTTCCAACCCTGACACTTCTGCAATTCCTTAGATCTGTTTTGTCAGCTATTGTAACTGAGGCTACTGTTCACCTGCATTTAAGCAATCCTAATCTATTAATTTGGGACTTCCTGCAGCTTGTAGATCATGAGGGATTCTTAAACTTTTGCTGGGTGTTTCATTTGCCTCTTTTGCTTCTTCTTTCCTTGTGCCACCCTGCTGACACAGCAGACATTACTATAATTAAGGCAACTGCCTAAGCGATGAAAAAAACTCCTGCAACTATTGCACAGAAATAATTATGGCTTTAAAGCCAGAGGGAACTGTGAAATGATTTCCTGTTAGTTCATGTCATGACACTTCATTAAGTTCTTGTGTGTCAAACCCAGTAACTCATTACAAGCTACCTTCTCTAGAAGTGCAATCATTTCCTGATAACAGAAATGTAGAATTGGTTACCTCCATCAGAAGTTGGTTACAGTGAAGGAGGAAAAAAGCACAACCTTCCTGTTAAAAATGTGGGGAGGGTTATTAACTTCAGGCTCAGGCTGCTGGTTCTTACTTAGCCTTTCTCTGCTGGCATACAGAGACCTTTGGAAGTTTTTAATCTTCTAGATATGTGCATATTAATCAGCCTCCTTAATGCAGTAGGAGCTCTTGCACCACCTTTCCTCTGCTGCTGAATCATCTGTGGTTCTGTGCCTTACCCACTCTTTCAACATCCTTTCTGAGATGCAAGCACTCTTTTTGCTGCATTTACCAACCTAAAGGACTTGTAGCTGTATGTGCTGCTGCTCAGTGAAACACTGACAGTCTGTGTAGTGATTCAAACAAGCCAACACTAACCCTACACTGCTTCTGCTCTCCCCAGCTTACCTGCAGGCTTTTGTTACCATCAGTTGGGTTAGGAGGAGCTTTAATGCCTTTATTTTTTAATGACATTTTACTTCTTGCATGAGAGTTGTGCCCTATCCTCTCCTCAGTTCTTGTCTACAAATCTTTGCTCTTAATTCTTGTTTACAAAGTCCAAGTCTCTTCACACAAAGTAACTTCTAAGTCACAAGCTTTGGAAAACTAATTCATTCATTGAGTGCTTTCATGGGGGTAGTGAGACACTGGAACAGGCTGCTCAGGGAGGTAGTTGCAGTCCCATCCCTGGAGGTCTTTAAGGCCAAGCTGGATGGGGCTGAGCAACGTGGTAGGGGGTTGGAACTAGATGATCCTTGAGGTCCCTTTCAGCCCTGATAATTCTGTGATTCTTCCTTACTTATAATCAAGTTTTCCCCTCCTGCCCATTTTAATCTTGTGCAAGAAACCTGAGTATTTGTCCAGTTCTACCTTTAAACTTCTGTAGGATTGTGTCTATGTTCCTGGAACCAGGCATTCTGGAGACCTTTCAAATTCTCTGCACCTACACACATGGTTTGGCTGTATTGAAAGGCTCCAAGTCACACAGAGCTAACTTAAAGCAGCAGAAAAATCTCTTCTCTCTCAGAAGTAATAACTATTTTTTCTGTTGCTGCCCCAAAATTGTGGAACTGACTAATGGAACCTTTCCCAGTAAACCCTTTGGAAATGCCAATAATTCTTTACTGACATCTTAAAAGGTAGGTGTCAGTGACAGAAAGCACTTGGGTTTGTAAAGCAGGTTCTTGGCTTGAAGGTCTGTGTTTGTTATGGTAACATGAAGTGACATTTCATATGATAACTACCTGAAGGGAGGCTGGAGCCAGGTGGGGTTGGGCTCTTCTGCCAGGCAAGCAGCAACAGAACAAGGGGACATAGTCTCAAGTTGTGCTTGGGGAGGTCTAGGCTGGATGGTAGGAGGCAGTTGTTGGCAGACAGAGTGATTGGCATTGGAATGGGCTGCCCAGGGAGGTGGTGGAGTGGCCATCCCTGGAGGTGTTGAAGCCAAGCCTGGCTGGGGCACTTAGTGCCATGGTCTGGTTGATTGGACAGGGCTGGGTGCTAGGCTGGACTGGATGAGCTTGGAGGTCTCTTCCAACCTGGCCGATTCTATGTCACACGGAAAGAACACCTACAGCACTTTGCCCTTCCTGCCCTCTGACAAATACTTGAGTTCCCAAATAAGATGGATTTACAAACTACCACTAGCACCATTGCCCCATATGCACACAAGTAGGAAGGGTTCAGAGCCTATTGACAAAGGAAGAGCAAAGTTCACTCTGCACTTGGGAGTTTGATAGAGCAGAGACCATAATAAGAAAGTGGTAATTTTATTCTCTTTAGTCTTTCAAGAAATAATCAATATTGATAAGGAAGAAATTGAACACTGAGGTCCCTCCCCTATACTTCCTCCTGGTCTTACAAAACCAAACAGCAAAGCCTGTGGCTTTCAAGCAAGATAAATATCATTTCATAGGCAGTGCTTTGGCTTGTAAGAGCTGAAAACAGAAAGGAACCCATTTATCTCTACCTTGAAGAGACCTTTTTGTTGGTTGAATTGAAGTAGATTGATCCTACTGAGTAAGTGGCTAATACTTCATTCCACAGCAGTTTTCAGAGACAGCCTTCCAGGAGCTGTGACAACTCTGAGAGCTTCAAGAGGGCAGCAGGTCATTTCATACACAAACTCGCTTCCAACAGCCAGATTTCTCTGAGACACTACTTAGTCAGCTGAGAGAGTGAGACTCAATGATGGACAGCATTTTGTACTGTCCTACAGCATCACCACTTAAGTTGTTCATCAGTTTCTGGGCATTTCAGCATTTTCAGCTAAACTTACTCTACAACCTCTTGTAGAGTGCAGTAGTAGTTGAGCATCTAGGTACAGGCTGTCAGCCATTCACACTGAAGTCTGTGATGAATTTCACCTCAAGAACAAATAAAAAGATAAAAAGCCACAGTCCAGGACCATGAAGGACAGCAAACTTGTCACAAAAAGGATACACCATCAAAGTGGGCCTTAGGGAAAGGGAATTTCCCCTCCTGCATTGCTTTAGCTGGTGCTTACAAAAAGCACTTTTCTCCACATCTTGCCAGCACAAACCCATCTTTTATACAGAATGAGGATCTCCATGGCCATCATATCCAAAAGAAACTGCCTGCATTCACACACTAAGTTGTTTTCAACTGGCAGCCAATAGGTGTGCCCTGCAAAAAGCTGTTATCCTGCTTCTGTCACATTTAAGAAGGTAGGAAAGGTCCAGCAGGAAACAGAGGCACTTTTCTGCTCTCAGTCAACAAGGTAGACAAAACTTGCTGATGCCACAGTGAAATCTTCAATACATGCAGTTACAAACCTTCCTGAAGCCACTCTCTTCAGGATTTCACCTATTTGCTAGGCTTGTGAAATCTGGAGTGAAGATAATCACACTACAGCCAGAGTTACACTTGTCAGGGGCACCTGCTCTTCCCCCCCACACTTTCAGTTAGAGTTCAGCAGCAGCAAGTGCTGTAGCAGAAGCTGACAATGATCTGTTAGTACAGAACCAAGCTACAGATAAAATGGTGGTACCAGATGTCTTATGGGCTTCCTCTGTGGGTTATGATAAACTCAAGAGCAAGGGGCCGAGAAGATGACAGTCAAAGGTGTAGGATTTCCTACAAGTGTAGGTGTTGCAGATGAGTCCTAGAACAGCATTTCCTTTTCCACCATATTTTGTCAGTCAAATTCACCCTGATTAGGTCAGAACCAAGCAAAAGGAAGCCAGTTAAAGAGAGTGACACCGTCAAAGGGTGAGTCAGATGCAGCACACGTTCATACATACCTCCTGTGCATGGTCTTTACCAAGGAATATGTCCATCCTGCCATGTACAAGCACCAAAACCATAATCATTTCAAGCACTTTAAAAGCTGCTTCTCACACAAGAAAAGGTCAGTCCAGCAATCCAGATCTTGAACTAGATCTTCCCATGATTATACATGTCATTATAACCAGGTCTGTGGTTTCTAACATGCTCCACAAAAGGTGAAGGCCAGCATACACAGACCCCTACCACAGATGTCAGGAGAGGAAGTCAGGAGCAGAGTCATCCTGTACTTTCTGTGTCAGCCTCAGCAGATGCCACTTCTCAGAGCAAACACTGCTCTAGTCTGGCACTTCAGCAATGACTCATGTACAACGTTCTGAAGTTAACTGCTGCCACTGGATGGCAGAAAACAGTCAGGAGTTGCTCTCACATATAACTACTCCAGCCTAGCTATGTCCCATTCCTGAAAGCAGAATGCCAGTTAGTATCTCAGCTTCATACAAGCCGTAGCTCATTCTCTAAGCCATAGATCTTTGCTTTTAAGTTCTTTAGTTCTCCTTGAATTTTATGGGTTAATCTGTTCCCTTGGCGAATCTCATGAAGAACTGCAAGATCCTGGTCTGGTCCAATATTCAGAGTCACCTAAAGAAGAGAAGAAAAACAGATTAAGAAACCCACCAAGTGTGTACAGGATACAATTCAGAGTATTATGATGAGAATATTAAAGAGAGAGCTCTAAAGCAAACAGGATCACAGGCTGAGGGAGCTGGGGGTGTGCAGCCTGGAGAAGAGGAGGCTCAGGGCAGATCTCATTGCTGTCCACAACTACATGAAGGGAGGCTGTAGCCAGGTGGGGTTGGTATCTTCTGCCAGGCAACCAGCAACAGAACAAGGGGACACAGTCTGGACTTATCTAGGCTGGATGTTAAGAGGAAGTTGTTGGCAGAGAGAGTGATTGGCATTGGAATGGGCTGCCCAGGGAGGTGGTGGAGTCCCCGTCCCTGGAGGTGTTCAAGTAAAGCCTGGCTGGGGCACTTAGTGCCATGGTCTGGTTGATTGGCCAGGGCTGGGTGCTAGGTTGGACTGGATGAGGTCTTTTCCAACCTGGTTGATTCCATGATGTCAGGGGTTGTAAGGAGTCCAGAGAGATCATTGATTTCAACCCCTCTGCCAGAGCAGAACCATACAATCTAGCCTCTTTGTGGCCGGCATAAAGGATGCTTAAGCTTTTATCACTAAGCTAATGCTTATCACCAATAGAAAGGTGCTCCAGAAACAAAGAACAAAGACTTTGTCTTAACATGTAAAGCTGGATAGACTATATTCAAGTGTACTCATAGCCTATTGAACTCTTGTATTATTTAGAGACCCACATAAAGTGACAAGTATTTATGAAGTTACTCTTAAGTAGTTCAAGTACTTCATCTGATATGATAACATTTTGTCATCTTCTGCTACTAGATCTAGAGGTGGCTTAACTGCTGCAGCCAGCCTGCTGCCCTTCTGAACTGCACAGCACCAGTTCAAGTACAATGCCTACACTCAGGCCATGCCACATGGCCCATAATGAGCTGAACAAAGGCTGCTGGATAATCAGAATTCCTGATGGCAATCAGGGTTGCCATTTCCTGTCACTCTGGAACTGGATAGCATGCCAGACCCATGACTTTCAACAGCAGAGCTTTAGAAGCTGCTCTCACAGCCTTTTCTCACCACCCTTTAGGGGGTCTCACTGTCCTAGTATAGTTTTGGATCAAATATCTGAATATGGAAATTAGGAAATTTAGTCATCCGTAGCCATTTTGACATGAAGTGATGAGAAGGATTTCGAGACAACTGAGGAATTCCAGCAAGTATTTTGTTCCTCTGCCCTCTTGTGGTTAGAAGAGTAAAGACGACTGTAAGAGCTCACCCAGGGCTGCTACCAAGCGTACAATCAGAATCATCCAGATTGGAACAAGCCTCCAAGCTCATCCAGTCCAACCTAGCACCCAGCCCTAGCCAACCAACCAGACCATGGCACTAAGTGTCCCAGCCAGGCTTTGCTTGAACACCTCCAGGGACAGTGACTCCACCACCTCCCTGGGCAGCCCATTCCAATGCCAATCACTCTCTCTGGCAACAAATTCCTCCTAACATCCAGCCTAGACCTCCCCTGGCACAACTTGAGGCTGTGTCTTCTGTCACTGCTTGCCTGGCAGAAGAGACCAACCCCACCTGGCTACAGCCTCCCTTCAAGTAGTTGTGGACAGCAATGAGGTCTGCCCTGAGCCTTCTCTTCTGCAGGCTGCGCACCCCCAGCTCCCTCAGCCTCTCCTCACAGGGCTGTGCTCCAGGCCCCTCACCAGCTTTGTCGCCCTCCTCTGGACACCTTCCAGTACTTCAACCTCTCTCTTGAATTGCCAAGCCCAGAACTGGACACAGCACTCAAGGTGTGACCTGAGCAGTATTGAGTACAGGGGCAGAAGAACCTCCCTTGTCCTGCTGGCCACACTGCTCCTGAGCCAGGCCAGGATGCCATGGGCTCTGCTGCCCACCTGGGCACACTGCTGGCTCATCTTCAGCTACCATCTACCAGCATCCCCAGGTCCCTTCTCCCAGGCAAGCAGCAACAGAACAAGGGGACACAGTCTCAAGTTGTGCCAGGGGAGGTCTAGGCTGGATGTTAGGAGGAAGTTGTTGGCAGAGAGAGTGACTAGCATTGGAATGGGCTGCCCAGGGAGGTGGAGGAGTCACCATCCCTGGAGGTGTTCAAGAGGAGGCTGGATGAGGCACTTAGTGCCATGGTTTAGCTAATGAGAAGGTGTTGAGTGATAGGTTGGACTCCATCACAAAGGTCTTTTCCAACCTGGTTAACTGTGTGATTCTGTGAAAGGAGCTTACTGCCTTCACTCTAGGGAGACTGCATTTCAATGCTGAGAACACACCTCTGTCAGCTAAACCTACACACCCTGCCTCAGAACTGCTTGGCTATTACCTTAAAAAGCTGCTTCTCTACATCCTTCAGCTTCTGCCGCAGCTGTTTAATGTCATTCTTGAAGCCTTCCACTTCCATGTCCCGGCGTTTTTCCAAGGCCTCGTAGCGCTGTGTCACCAGCTTCAGGCGCTTCCCCATCTTCTCCGAGCGCTCCTATGGAGAGGAGAGCTCAACAGGGTACACAAACTCGAGGCTGGAAGACCATCACATAGCTAACAAACGATTACAGGCTGATTACCTTGAAGAGTTCTCTGCCAGCATCCCCCTCCTCACGAATCCTGGCCAGCTCGCCTTCCAGAGCGATGCACTGCTCCCTGTACATGTTAGAGAGCTGCCGCTCCTGCTGCAGCTGCTCCAGCAGCAACTAGAACACAGGAGGAACAGAAAGAACCAACTCAAAAGACAGTATTCACAGAATCAACTCAAAAGCCAGTATTCACAGCACTTCCCCAGCTCTGGAGAAATCAGCTATGACAGATTGACACTAGGACAGGCAAGTGAAAATGAACAAATAGATCTGAAGCTAACAAAATGAACTTGGTAGCAACAACAGGCAAGCAGCAACAGAACAAGAGGACACAGTCTCAAGTTGTGCCAGGGCTGGTCTAGGCTGGATGTTAGGAGGAAGTTGTTGGCAGAGAGAGTGATTGGCATTGGAATGGGCTGCCCAGGAAGGTGGTGGAGTCACTGTGCCTGGAGGTGGTGTTCAAGCAAAGCCTGGATGAGGCACTTAGTGCTATGGTCTGGTTGATTTGACAGGGCTGGGTGCTAGATTGGACTGGATGAGCTCAGAGGTCTCTTCCAACCTGCTTGATTCTATGATTCTAACACTAACACCACCTCCATTACCAAAACCTTTTAATTACATTATCAGTTCTGCATGACTTATCACCAGTTCAAAAGCTCTCTCCTCTTCCCCTTAAAAATAAAACTCATGCTGCAATTCCTCTTTTCACAGCTCACCCAGCACTGCATTTCAGAAGCATTAGCATTCAGTGGTAAAAGAAAAGTAATTCCCTAGGGGCTGATTACTTCCCAGTTCCTTATTGCCTGTTTACCTACTGGAGACCTCCCACTTTCTCCCTGGAAGAATATCACAAGTGGAAGAAAAATCCTGATTGCTGTAGAAGTGCTGGGAGATAACAGCTGAAAGGACTTCTCTCTTGACAGCAGCATGCAAGATAGAGGCACTGCCTTCTAAGTCCATTAGCTGAGAGTATATATAGCAACAGAAAGGTGTGTGCAGCAAGCAGGTCAGGAACTGCAGTGCCACACAGCACACAGAGTTGTTCTGGAATAAAGAAACTGACAGTGAAGTGCTGCTGTACATTTCACCTGAAATTTGCAAGCAATCTTGATTTTGAGGCAGTAGAGGGTTTTTTTTTTTCAGGTTACTGCCCAAGGATCAGTGCTGGGCCCAGTCCTGTTCAATATCTTTATTGATGATCTGGACCAGGGGATTGAATCCAGCATCAGTAAGTTTGCAGATGACACCAAGTTAGGAGCAGATGTGGATCTGTTGGAGGGTAGGAGAGCCCTGCAGAGGGACCTGGTCAGGCTGGATGGGTGGGGAGAGGCCAATGGGATGAGACTGAACAAGGCTGAGTTCTACACTTTGGCCACAGCAGCTCCAAGCAGCACTACAGGCTGGGGACAGAGAGGCTGAGAGCAGCCAGGCAGAGAGGGAGCTGGGGGTGCTGGTAGAAAGTAGCTGAAGATAAGCCAGCAGTGTGCCCAGGTGGCCAAAATAATCAGGATAAGGAAGTTGAGGAAAAACGAATTTATTTGGTATATTCTGACCCATTATTGCTTCGATTTTGACTTTATCTGTTCAGCAGTGCTTCACTGCCATGGTGCAATATCATGTGTGCTCCTTTTTTGCTAAGATGGCATAAAACAACTCAAGGAGGAATTTAAAACCTCCATATCCCAGCTGGCAAAGGGCAATGACCTTTTGTTTCGGCCCCCAGAGAGGGGCACCTGCCCCAGCCCCCAGAGAGGGGTGTCCTCCCAGAAGACCAATTCAAACTAACTGACTTAGAAACAGACAACAACAGACACTTGGTCTCTTTGGGTAAGTCTTATGTGACCAGTTTGCTGAAAACATGGATAAGTGGGATGAGTGCTGAAAACATGGATAAGTGGATAAGATGGGAAACCTACCTCATTTCTCTGGAGCCACCCTAACCTGGGACAAGTGTCTCTACCCAGGACAGAACTGTTACCTTTATTTGTTTGCTATGAGGTTTGCAAGCTCCATCATCTGCTTGAAGCATCTCCTTAGCATGCCTCTGTTTATTGTCCCTTCCTGGCTGCTTGCTGCTGTGCTGCTGCTGAGCTCTGTCAAGCTTCCTCAGCAGGCTGTCCTTCTCTGCTATCCAGGCTTTCTCACCGGCTCGGGCATCAAGCTTGAGCTGCAGAAAGTCTCGAGTACTCTCATATAAGAGATTCTGAGTCTTATGCAGCCTGTAAAAAAAGATCCCAGGGGAGTTAATTAACTTCTTCCCTAGTTCCTACATTAATCCTCAGTCATCACTGCAAGTAGGAAGAAGCATGGAAGAAAAAGCTAGGTGCTTCTCTCGAGAGCTTAGCTCTTCTCATCTAATGAAAGAAGTAATCATCTTCCAATAGGTAGCAGCATTTTTAACATGCAGATTACTCCACTCACCTCCTTCCACACTTTAGCAAACAGATGGCTGCATCATTTGCTTCTCTGACTGCTGCAGGAAGCCACACTGAAAACCAAAATATCTCTATTGTACCACTCTCTTCTAATCTCATGACTACATAACAGTCATTCTCTCACACTTACTTATCTGTCATTCTCTCACACTTACTTATCTGTTACGGTTTTGATCTTGTCCTTGTCTCTCTGATGTTGGACCTGAGCTTCCTCCATCTGAATCCTCCTGTCCTCCAGCAGTGCCTCAACCTGTTCCTTGGATAATCGTGTCTGTTCTTCTAGCTGAGCTTGCAGGGCCTCCACCTGAAGATGAGGAGAAACTTGTTTGGTGTGAGGGTGCTAGAGCCTGGGAGCAGGAAGCCCAGGGAGGTTCTGGAGTCTTTCTCTGAAGAGATTCCAAACTCAGCTGGGCAATGTGGTCCTGGGCAAGCTGCTGTGGTCCTATGGAGAAGCAGCTGAGTGAGCTGGGGTTGTTCAGCCTGGAGAAGAGAAGGCTCAGGGGAGACCTGAAAAGAAGGTTATAGCCAGGTAGGATTGGTCTCTTCTCCCAGGCACCTAGGGACAGAACAAGAGGACACAGCCTCAAGCTGTGCCAGGGGAGGTTCAAGATGGATGTTAGGAGGAAGTTCTTCACAGCAAGAGTGATTGGCATTGGAATGGGCTGCCCAGGGAGGTGGTGGAGTCACCCTCCCTGGAAGTATTTAAGAGGATGCTGGATGGGGCACTTAGTGCCATGGTTTAGTTGATGAGAAGGTGTTAGGTTGGAATTGATCAAATTTTCCAACCTTGTTAATTCTGTGAATAAGCAAAGGCATTACTAAGACCCCACAGTAGCTTTGCTCCTGTCCTTGCTAAATTCAAAGCTGTAGATCAAAGACTCTACCCAACACCTTTGAGAGTCCCAAGTTCCATTTTAGCTGGAATGCTATTTCAAACAGCTAAAACCTTTGAGGGAAAAGAAAAATCAGGCTGGGGGCAAGAGAAAAAAAAAAAAAAAAATAAGGCGGGGGGCAAGAGAAAAAAAAAAAACAGGGGGGGGGAAAAAAAAAAAAAAAATCAGGCTGGAGGGAAGAGGAAAAAAAAAATCAGGCTGGGGGCAAGAGAAAAAAAAAATCAGGCTGGGGGCAAGAGAAAAAAAAA
>WAAF01020799.1:118236-133711 GCA_013400475.1 Tricholaema leucomelas | reverse complement strand
AAAAAAAAATCAGGCTGGAGGCAAGAGAAAAAAAAAAAATCAGGCTGGAGGCAAGAGGAAAAAAAATCAGGCTGGAGGCAAGAGGAAAAAAAAATCAGGCTGGAGGCAAGAGAAAAAAAAAAAATCAGGCTGGAGGCAAGAGAGGCATATTATAAGTAGCAATAATAGATCAAAGAGATTGGAAAGATTTAAAGTGCATACAGGATGTGACAATTCCTGTGCCACACACAGAGCCATTTCTGCCCCTATGCTATCACCTTGCAGTGAAATGGAGATGAAGAACCAGTTGAATTCTAGGAAGGTAACGAGTCCAGGTACCTCCAACAAAAGAAATCATTCAACCCAAATGAGTTACTGAATGTAAGCAAGCTAACAAGTGAAGAAGAGGGGTACAAAGGATCTTCACTTAGGGCCCACAGCCAGGGAGGGACATTGGAACAAGTGACAGAAAGATGTGCATCTGGCCTATGTGTAAGAAACCAGCTGAAAAAGCATGGGGTGGCAGAGCACTTCTGCTCCAGAATCCGTGCTGCAAGAGTTAACCACTAGGTCAGCCCCCACTGCCCTTCAACGACAGCAACTAATTGACAATAAACAACCAAACAGAAATCTATGTGCTGTACAAGTTAGCTCTCTAATTTGCTTTGACTCCTCCTTTCTCATGTTCTACATAAAGCTTCTGGTGTCTTCCCCAGTGGAAGACTATTTTAGCTTTGTTCTGCTATGCCATCCCCAGCCTTTCTTTCACTGAAGGGTAGCGAAGGGAGCATTGCACTGTGTTAGAGTATCTTACCAGGGCCACCTAATTCCATCTCAGACACTTTTGTCAGGCTTCCACGAAATACCCAAGCCTGAATATCATCTTTAGGTTTGACAAATTCATAGCCACAATCAAATTACAGGAGAGAGCATCACTTACATATTCTCTATTTAAGGGCAACCTATTCTAGTTGACATTCCTGGAACATGTGCACATGAAAAGCTTCCAGACTCAGACCCAAATTCTTAAATCTAAGTCTGCATTCATGACAAAAAGAATCCACAGGAAGATGTGTGGACATAAAATTACAGAATCACAGACTGTTAGGGGCTGAAAGCGACCTCAAAAGCTCATCCAGTCCAACCCCCCTGCCAGAGCAGGATCTCCTAGAGGAGATCACACAGCAAGGCATCCAAGCAGGTTTTGAGTATCTCCAGAGGAGCAGCCACAGCCTCCCTGGGCAGCCTGTTGCAGTGTTCTGTCACCCTCAGAGTGAAAACATTTTCCTCATGTTTCCATGGAGCTCAACTTCCCCTGGACAAGGCTCTGGGCAACCTGATCTAGTGGAGGATGCCCTCAGTGACTGCTGAGGAGGTTGGACTGGATGAGCTTTAGAGGTCCCTTCCAACCCAGAGCATTCTATGATATGTGACACTTGGGATACAGTTTAAGGGCTATGGGGATGTTGGGCTGACAGTTGGACTGTCCACACCTCAACTTCCACCATGGCCCCTTGTCCTGTTACTGGGCATCACCCAGCAGAGCCTGGCTCTAGCCTCTGGGCACTCAGCCTTTTACACATAGATAATCATGAATGAGGTCACCTCTCAGGCTCCTCCAAGCTGCAGAGCCCCAGATCCCTCAGGCTCTCCTCGTAAGGAAGATGTTCCACTCCATTTTTGTGGCTCTGAATTACATCTTATCTAAGCAGACATTTCTCTCAACTGCTTGGACAGCCAGGAATTATGTCCACTGGTTAGCAAATGCCTTTACCTGAAGCAGGAGTGTCTGATTGTCTCTCTGATACCTCTCAGAACTTTCTTGTTTCTCTCCTTTTGCAGCTGGTTTTGAAGTGTTCCTCTTGGCATCTGTTGTAGAAATTTAACAGAAAAAGGTTTTCCAGTTTAGGTGCATTACCTTTTCAAGCCAGATAGAGTTTCTCTTCTGGCAGGCCTAAAAGAACAGGAAATGCTTGCTACTGCTACCAGCACAACTTCTAGTAAAGCCAGCTGGAAGAAGAGTTTCAGCCCTTATGGCAATCCCACACCTTCATCCTCACACCATCACACACTGTTCAGGCAATCTACTCATTTTCTTGGCACATGTAGAAAGTAAAGTTCACAAATTTCCTGAGCTAAATGATGAATAGGCAGATGATAAAGCTCTGCAAGCATCAAGCCTTGAATGAGTTTTGAGCTTGAGTCAATTTGGCAGAGGTGGTACTTTCAAAAGAGAAAAGCAGGTAGTACAGACAGCAGTGTGAGTCTGTACTGAAGGCAGGAGAACCCCACACCTTGGAGAGGCTGTGGCTGAGTCCTGTTCACTACCTGCATAACTCCAGAACACCCAGTGTCATATCAGCTTCTTGTCCCTAGCTGGGCAGGTCACAGAATCATTAGAGTTGGGAAAGTGGTGGAAAACAGTTGGGTGGACAGTCCAACTGTCAGCCAACATCACTATGGCCATTAAATCATATCCCAAGTGCCATGTATCATAGAACACTCTGGCTTGGAAGGGACCTCCAAAGCTCATCCAGTCCAACTTCCTCTGCAGTCACTAAGGGCATCCTCAACTAGATTAGGTTGCCCAGAGTGCTGTCCAGCCTCACCCTGAATTTCTCCAGGGATGGAGAAACCTCCCCAGGCAACCAGTTCCACTGTTTCACTACCCTCATGGTGCAGAACTTGTTCCTGACATTCATGTTTCTTGTACATCTCCAAGGTTGGTCACTCCACCACCTCCCTGGACAACCTATTTCAATGCCTGTCCTTTTTTGGAGAGCCTTCTTCTATCCAAATAACTCATTTGCTTGTTTGGGTTTTGGATAGACAAAAGACAACTTGACACCACACAACCCTTTGTGTGAGCCACCCTCAAGGACAGGTCCACTGTTCCCCCAGGGAGGGAATCACCTTAACACCATGTACCAGGACATAAAGAGTGGCTTCTTTCTCACAAAGAGTCACATGGAAAAGACAAGGGGTAATGGGTATAAGTTACTCATGGGAAGATTCCAACTGGACTCCAGAAGGCATTATGTTTAGCATGAAACAGGCAGAAATTGGAATCATCTCCCAGGGTAGTGGATTCCCCCACACTGATCAGTTGTAAGGCCCCAGAAGGCATTATGTTTAGCATGAGAACAAGCAGAGATTGGAATCAGCTCCCAGGGTAGTGGATGCCCCCACACTGATCAGTTGTAAGGCCCCAGAAGGCATTATGTTTAGCATGAGAACAAGCAGAGATTGGAATCAGCTCCCAGGGTAGTGGATGCCCCCACACTGATCAGTTGTAAGGCCCCAGAAGGCATTATGTTTAGCATGAGAACAAGCAGAGATTGGAATCAGCTCCCAGGGTAGTGGATGCCCCCACACTGATCAGTTGTAAGGCCCCAGAAGGCATTATGTTTAGCATGAGAACAAGCAGAGATTGGAATCAGCTCCCAGGGTAGTGGATGCCCCCACACTGATCAGTTGTAAGGCCCCAGAAGGCATTATGTTTAGCATGAGAACAAGCAGAGATTGGAATCAGCTCCCAGGGTAGTGGATGCCCCCACACTGATCAGTTGTAAGGCCCCAGAAGGCATTATGTTTAGCATGAGAACAAGCAGAGATTGGAATCATCTCCCTGGGTCGTGGATTCCCCCACACTGGTCAGTTTTAAGACTCATCCTGACAGGGTGCTAGGCCAGTTCATTTAAACTAAACTATTACCTAGAAAGATAGGACCAAATGATCCTTGAGGTCCCTTCCAGCCATAGATATAAAAGTCAGCTCAGGTGATTTTCAGTCTCTGAAGGGCAACCAAGAGTATTGCATGGCTATGTGTGTACACATGGCACCCTTAGGGAGCTTCACTGAGGTATTCACAGCAAGAAATTGTTTTGGCATACTGGACATAGACACAGAAACAAGAACCAGCAATGTCTTGAGTTGCTGTTCCTCAGCTTGGTGTGGTACCTGTTGTAGATGGCTCATTCCTTTCCTGTGACTCTCTGGGTTTAGGTGGTCTTTGCAGAACAGTAACCTACAGAAACAGATACTTGCACTGAACATCCAACTTCACCAAAGCTGAAACAGTCAAGAATAAATCTCAAAGAGTAAAATTAGTTATCTAAAAGAACAGCATTACCTTACTCCTACCACAAGGCAAATATTCACAAGTGTAATGTTCCTGTTGAAAAGTTTCCTTTAGCATGGCTGAGTTTTGCCATTTCTGACTCTATTTTTTGTTCCCCCGAGACAACTGGGAAGTAATCCTGCCCCTGCTGGCTTCATCAGGATGAAAATCAGCACTCTCAGCAGGAGAAGGAGCATTTTGAGGACAGAGAGAAGAGGAAGGTGAAGATGAAGATTGTTATTTCCTTTTTTCATACTCCTCCTTGCCTTAGTAAGACAGAAAAACATGCAGCTTGATTTATCAGCACATTGATTCAGTCTAGTGAACAAGCCTGGCATAAAAACCAACCAACAGAACTACTCAAACACCTTAACTGTTAGACTGAAACCCACTTCAAAACAGGAGGCCACAAGGGAGCAAGGTTACAACTCCAATGCTGTGTAACAGTCCTGATTTTACACTGCCCTGTGTAAGGCGATTTTAAAACTCCTGAGAGACTTTTGAACTGCTTGAGCAGTGCACAGCACCCACAAAGAATGCAGCATGCTTCAGCCTTTCCCTGCACCTTCCCCCCTGCCCAAGATAAATCCTACATTCCATCATAAGTCTCTGTAGATCTCAATCATTCGTGGCTTTAAGTAGCTTCAACTACGCAGCAATGACCAGAGGATTAAATGGCAGCATTTCTGACATGTGTTGCCTAGAAGGGATGGATCTGCTGCAGCCTCCTGTACAGGAAATCACAGGCTCACAGGATATTAGGGGTTGGAAGGGACCCAAGGAAATCATTGAGTCCAACCCCACTGCCAGAGCAGGACCACACAATCTAGCGCAGATCACAAAGGAACTCATCCAGACAGGCCTTGAAAGGCTCCAGAGAAGGAGACTCCACAACCTCTCTGGGCAGCCTGTGCCAGTGCTCTGAGACCCTTACAGTAAAGAAGTTCCTCCTTGTCTTGAGCTGGAACTTCCTGTGCTGCAGCTTCATCCACTGCTCCTTGTCCTATCCCAGGGAGCAGTGAGCAGAGCCTGTCCCCCCACTCCTGACCCCCAGCCCTCAGATAGTTATAAACATTTATTCAATCCCCTCTAAGTCTTCTCTTCTCCAGACTAAGCAGCCCCAGGTCCCTCAGCCTCTCCTCCTCAGGCAGTGCTCCAGTCCCCTCATCATCCTTGTAGCTCTCCACTGGA
The DNA here is from genome assembly GCA_013400475.1 of Tricholaema leucomelas. NCBI lineage: Eukaryota > Metazoa > Chordata > Aves > Piciformes > Lybiidae > Tricholaema lacrymosa > Tricholaema leucomelas. The sequence continues at coordinate 128,421 of WAAF01020799.1, read as the reverse complement.
CCTTCTCCAGCAGCTCCCTGTCCTCTTAAACTGGGGAGCCCAAAACTGAAGGCAGTACTCAAGATGAGGTCTCACCAGGGCAGAGTAGAGGGGAAGGAGAACCTCCTTTGATCTGCAGGGAGGCTGCAGCAACCTCAACACTGCTTTATTCTTTACTGAGGCCTTAAGAGACATGCACTGTAAGACAGTTGATCTTCAAATGCTGTACCTGGTAATTTTCTGCCCTCCTTTTCTCCTTCTCTTCTCAGCAGCTTCTCAATGATCATTTGCCACATGGCTTCAATCTCCTATGTGACATTTAAGAGGCTAATATGTTTTGAAAGTTCAAGGGAAGTAATGCTAGGAGGACCTCTTGCCAGTGTCCTTTTTCCTACTTATGTGTGAGCAGCTATACTAAACCTGATACTCCTACAGAGCTGCAGCTTCCTCCTGCTTTGGGCTGATTAAGCAGCTTTTGACTTGTGAGGCTCAGCTGGTCTGTGGTCAGCCACTTAGGGGTCAGGTCTTGTTACAATCAAAAGCAGAGGTGTGCAGGAAAATGGAACTTACCTTATGTGGAGGCTCCTTGTGAAAATAGGTAACTTCTCCTTCTCCTAAGTCTGTTCCCACTAGTGCCAGGAGATGCTGGATTTTTTTCCTATCTTCCAATTCCCTGGAATTCAAAGGAAGTGGTCAGCACATTGCTCCTTTTAAGTACACCAAGCCCTTGGGACATGCTACCCTTCTGGTTTACTTGTTAGCATTTACAGGGCTTTCAAAATGCTGCAGTTCATAGAATCACTCAGGGTTGGAAGGGACCACAAGGAGCAGCCAGTTCCAACCCCCCTGCCATGGGCAGGGACACCCTACCCTAGAGCAGGCTGCCCACAGCCTCATCCAGCCTGGCCTTAAACACCTCCAGGGATGGGGCCTCAACCACCTCCCTGGGCAACCCATTCCAGGCTCTCACCACTCTCATGCTCAACAACTTCCTCCTCACCTCCAGTCTGAATCTCCCCACCTCCAGCTTTGCTCCATTTCCCCCAGTCCTGTCACTACCTGAGAGCCCAAAAAAAGTCCCTCCACAGCTTTTTTGGAGACCCCCTGCAGATCCTGGAAGGCCACAAGAAGGTCACCTGGGAGCCTCCTCTTCTGCAGACTGCACAGCCCCAACTCTTTCAAAGTCTGTGCTCACAACAGAGCTGCTGCAGCCCTCTGAGCATCCTCCTGGCCCTTCTCTGGACACACTCCAGCATCTCCACATCCCTCTTGTAATGGGGGCTCCAGAACTGGATGCAGTACTCCAGGTGGGGTCTCAGCAGAACAGAGTAGAGGGGGAGAATCACCTCCCTCGCCCTGCTGGCTACACTTTTGATGCAGCCCAGTTCTGGAAAATATTGCTTAAAACCCCCTAAGAGCCTCCCAAAGACATTAGTGGTGTTGCCTATATGCTAAGAACATCACCACTTCTGCTTTCCTGTTTTCCAACCTGACAACACTACCTAGGCCAGCACAGCATTAGCACAAGGTGGTAAAGAATTTTCATTCCCAGCTGCCTAACTACCACAGACCTTGATGAGCAGAAACTTGGGCTGATGCAAAGCTCAGCTTCATTCACAGGGCAAATCTAGGAGGGAGACGACCAAAAGAGGCTGTTACCCTGTGGGAAGCTCACACTGGAGCAAGCTCCTGCCAGATCTTAGGGCCCCATGAAGCGAAGTCCTCTGTGGAGCAGATTTGCTGTTTGGACTTGTGATCCCCTACACTGGGGCAGTCCCCTCCTGAAGGACCACACCCCATAGATAGGACCAATGCTGGAGCAGTTTTAAAAGAGCTACAGCCTGTGGGAAGGACTCACATTGGGGAATTTCATGGAGGATTGTTTGCAATGGAAGGGATCCCATACTGGAGTAGGGGAAGAGCTTGAGGAGAAAGGAGTAGCAGAGAAAACCTGTGATGAACTGACCACAGTTCCCATTTTCCATGCCCCTGCACTGCACAGTGGAGGGTAGGGAAAAAAAACAAGAGTGAAATTGAGCCTTGTAAGAAGAGAGATGTTGGGGGAAAGGTTTTTAAGATTGGTCTCCATTTCTCAGTATCCTACTCTGATTTGATTGGTAATAAACTGATTTCCTCAAGTCAGTTATCTCTCCCCACCCAGGAGCCTTCCCCTTCTGCGTCCAGATGAGAAGGGAAGGAGGGGAGTAATTACAGAAGCTTTGATGGACACCAGCCAGGGTGAGCCCACCACAGCCTGCTTGCATCAAAAAATCTCCACATTCAAACAGTTAACTCACAAGTCAAAGCTCAACCTATGTTCAACTTCTGCTCTTCCTCCTATTACCAGAATAGGAGGAATAAGTGGAAACCTATTTAGCAGCTGAACAGATGGCATTCCACCTCTGACTGGTACCATTCCATAGGAGCCCTCCCTGGGAAACGCAGCGTAATTGTTTCTCTGAAGACTCCTGATCTGCATGAGAACAGGAACACGAAGCACATCACAGAAGGCAACTGCTGTTGCCAGTGACCCATCCCACCTGATTTTCAGCCGGTCGTTCTCTGAGCAGAGGCGAAGGACCTGCTCCCTCTCCTGGAAGAGGAAGACTTGCACATCACTCAAAGCCTTTTGCAACTCTGCGACCTCCTCTTCTCGCTGATGGACTTCCCATTGCAATTTGTGCTAGGTAGAGAGAAGGAGGTACTTGAAATGATGTAGAGTATTAGACAACACTTACAAACTTCAAGCTGCTTGTGCCCTGAGCCCATAACTGGTATAGAGCAACTTCCAGTTCCAGGGAATTATTTCAGTCTCTCACAAAGATGGACCAGATGAGGGCAGCCTTGGAAAAACTATTAGGAGTTGAGGGCCCTGAGAACCATTGTGCAACAGCCAATTAAGGCCAGTCTCCAGTGGTTGTTCTTCTGCACTGGCAGAGTGGCACAGGTATAGGCAGTCTGATGTGAACAAAACCCTCAGAAAGCCTCTGTAACAGCACTTACTGTTGAAAGGAATTACTCAAGTGAAAAAAAACCCAAACATGAAAATATTCCCAAGGTTTAGTACTCTGGAGTCTGGCTGGTTGCTAAGCTGTCAAATTTCTATCTGGTGTGTAAAACTAACAGACCCTTCAGAAGAGCACTTCCCCCTGGGGCAAAAGGCACTATTTTGGACCCTTGACTTGCACACCATGTATTTCCTGGGGGCTTTCAGGCTGCTTCAAGTACAGCTGGTACTTGAGGAGGCACCTCAATCTTCAGGAATAGAATGACTACTACTGAAGTGAATAGAATACAGGCACCTTTCTGCTTGCACTGACAGAGAGCTCAACTTTACAACCCAACTCTGAAATCCACTTACTACTTCTTAGCTCAATTCCATCATGTCACTGGTAAGCCTTAACTGCACGTGCAGAGTTTGCAACTGAAGAAAAACAGTTTGTGTACAGATAGGTAGTCCATCACCATTTAAAACCCTCTTTTTCTAACCTGCTCATCATATGTTTCTCTGTATCTCTCCAGCCTTTTAATCAAATCCTCATGCTCCTCATCAAAGTCAGAGATCTTCTTGCGGTAGTATTCCAGCAGCTCCCGGGAGGGACGGAGAAAGGCCAACCGCTCATCCATTGAAGGGAGAGGAGTAAAGTCTTGACTTGGAGATTGAGTAGTAGCATGTTTGGATGACATGTTGGGGGTTGCCAGCCTGGATAGAAAGAGTTTCTAAAGACATGTAACCTTCAGGCAGTAACATTAAAAACAACCCCCAACTTTCTAAAATGGTTAAAAACAGAGTTCCAGTTTTAACATAGGTTGCACTTCCAACACATCAGCTTCTCTCTGCTCCACTGTGATGGTTTGGGTGTTACCTGCCCCCTCCCCCCCCCCACTCTTGTGAAAATCACCCAGACTAGACTCAGCCAAGCTGGAAATTAAAAGAATGAAGCTTTCTATTTACAGCTTAGCACAATATACAAGCAGATAGTTACAATGTCTACAGCTATAGACAGAAATAGACAAGTTAAAGGTAATACAGGAACACAGCAGCCCTCCAGAGTACCCTGGAGGGGCTCCCAACCACCCTTCCACCCCTCTACCTTAACCCAGACTTTGCCTTACATTCAATGTGAGTTTGGAGAATCAGCCAGAGGGGTTAGCAAGCAGACAGATTAGACAGCAAGTTAGGGAGAGCAGTGCATGGAGCCAGAGAGCAACTCTGTTATCTATGTTTATGTTCCTGTTTTCATCCGTCTCAGCAAGCCTGTGAGTGAAGCAGCCATCCCCATTGTTTCCTTTTCAAAGCCTATCATCTAATTCTTCTCACCAAAATATTCTAGCTAGGCTCAAACTAGCACATCCAGGTATTAGGTTGAGATCATGGCATTTAGAACCAAAAGCTTTGCAGAGAATAGCTTGCAGGTTTACTGTACTATGGAGATGACACCAACTGATGGAAACATTGTGGAAGAAAAGCATCATAGGTTACTCAGGGAAAGGGAATGTGATAGGAAGAGAAGGGCAGAAAACAAGGAGAGAAAAAAGGAGACAACAAGTCCATTGTGCAGTCAGGAGCAGCTGCCTCTGTAAAATAAACAAGAAGATACAATCTATGACAGAATCATTATCTGATATCCAGAGAGAAAAACACTTCCAAACCATTGCATAAAGTGAATAATCCAGGTTATCTGATGCACCAGGGACACACCTAAGAGTCTACATGTTTTCCTTTCTGCCATATTTGATGTTGTTATGTACATAATTCACCCACCCTGTCCTGGGTTAGGGTGGATCCCTCCCCTGTAGAATACACTCACTACAACATGGAATTTTTTTTGGAAGGTCAGGGAAAAATGTTAATTGTATTTCTTATAGTTTAAATATAATAGCATAATGAGAAATCATCTACTACAGAAATATAATAACCTTAACCAAGATGGGGAAGGGGGCAAGTGGTGGCAAAGCAGCAAAAGCATCAGTGGGGGAAGATAACAGTGAGTGCAACTNCCTGTCCTGGGTTAGGGTGGATCCCTCCCCTGTAGAATACACTCACTACAACATGGAATTTTTTTTGGAAGGTCAGGGAAAAATGGTAATTGTATTTCTTATAGTTTAAATATAACAGCATAATGAGAAATCCTCTACTACAGAAATATAATAACCTTAACCAAGATGGGGAAGGGGGCAAGTGGTGGCAAAGCAGCAAAAGCATCAGTGAGGGAAGATAACAGTGAGTGCAACTGAAGTGACAGAAGCAGCAAGGGGAAGGTCCAAGCTGTGCTTCCAGACAACAGGCCCAAGTGCAAGGTCCTGCATGTGGGCTGAGGCAAGCCCAAGCACAAACCCAGGCTGGGCAGTGAGTGGCTGGAGAGCAGCCCTGAGGAAAAGGACTTGGGGGTGCTGGTGGATGAGAAGCTCAATACGAGCCAGCAGTGTGCACTTGCAGCCCAGAAAGCCAACCAGAGCCTGGGCTGCAGCAGAAGTGTGGCCAGCAGAGCAAGGGAGGTGATTCTCCCCCTCTTCTCTGTTCTGCTGAGACCCCACCTGGAGTACTGCATCCAGTTCTGGAGCCCCTTTTACAAGAGGCATGTGGAGATGCTGGAGCATGTCCAGAGAAGGGCTACAAGGATGCTCAGAGGGTTGCAGCAGCTCTGCTGTGAGCACAGACTGAAAGAGTTGGGGCTGTGCAGGCTGGAGGAGGCTCCCAGGTGACCTTCTTGTGGCCTTCCAGGATCTGAAGTGGGCTACAAAAAAGCTGGGGAGGGACTTTTTAGGCTCTCAGGGAGTAACAGGACTGGGGGGAATGGAGTGAAACTCGAGAAGGGTAGGTTCAGGTTGGCCGTGAGGAGAAAGCTGTTCAGCATAGGAGTGATGAGAGCCTGGAATGGGTTGCCCAGGGAGGTGGTTGAGGCCCCATACCTGGAGGTGTTCAAGGCCAGGCTGGCTGAGGCTGTGGGCAGCCTGCTCTAGGGTAGGGTGTCCCTGGCCACGGCAAGGGGGTTGGAACTGGATGATCTTTGTGGTCCCTTCCAACCCTGACTGATTCTATGATTCTATCTTACAGGTGGCATCGAGGAAGCAGCAACTTTTATGGACCAGCTCACCAGAGCTGCATAGGTCAGTGTGCCTCACCCATGGGATCACAGCATGCTCCTTAACTCCAGGCACTGCAGTACTCAAGACACCCTCTGATCAATTCACGTAGCTCTCCTACCAGCTGTGCCCAGAAAGGTCTTACACAACACACCTGGAAAAGTAAATACCAGCAACAGAAGAAATTACACAGCATAAGCACAAGGGGACTATTTTACTCCTGAGCCGAAGAACAGCGGAAAGAGACAGGTGTAAGGGTGAGGAGGCACGGCAGGTCCAAGCGCTTTTCATTAACCGTAGCTACCGGCCAGAGGCGGTAGCTCCGCAGCCAAAGTCCGCAGAGCGGTTTCAGCACGGAGTGACGATGAAGGCAGTCTCTCGACACTACCTTCTAGAGCGAAGGGAGGTCCTCACGGAGCAATCTGTCGCACTCATGGGCTCGGCTCGCCGCAGGCAGGGGACAGAAACTTCGAGTGATGGCTCAAGCTGCGGCCCCAGAAGACCAGTGGAAGAGAACGCACCCGGCGTAAAAACGATCTAGGGCGCGCTGGAGGTCCCGCTAAGAACAGCCACGGCGGCGCGGAAAAGCCGCCGGGGCGGCTCCGAGCTCCTGAGGCAGCGCAGAAGAGACCGGCGCCAGGCGCAGCCGCCCTACCAAACAACCACGAGAAACCCTCAGCCAAGCAACGGCTGCCAGCGACCCACAGCTTAAACGGCGACACAAGCTGCCGCCCCCCACTCCCTCCAATCACAGGCAGCCTTCCATACGGCCCCCACCGCCTCTACCAATCAGCGCTGGCGACACAGGCTGAACGCGCACCGCGCCAGCGCGCCTGGGAGCTTGCGTGCCGTGGGTGGCGGCGGCGTGGGGACGCTGCGCGTGCGCAGGCGGCGCCGCGGTGATGGCAGCGCCGCGGTGATGGCAGCGCCGCGGTGATGGCAGCGCCGCGGTGATGGCAGCGCCGCGGTGATGGCAGCGCCGCGGCGATGGCAGCGCCGCGGTGATGGCAGCGCCGCGGTGATGGCAGCGCCGCGGTGATGGCAGCGCCGCGGTGATGGCGGCGCCGCGGTGATGGCAGCGCCGCGGTGATGGCAGCGCCGCGGTGATGGCAGCGCCGCGGTGATGGCAGCGCCGCGGTGATGGCAGCGCCGCGGTGATGGCAGCGCCGCGCCTCGGCCTGCGGAGCCCCAGGCCGGGGGCTGGCCCTTGCGGGGGGCTGGAAGTGGCATCGTGGCTTAGTAAGCCTTGTGCTTGTGATGGCGGGGCCGAGCGCTGCGGGCACAAGACGCGCGGCCTGCGCTGGGGACTCATTTCATCAGGAGCGGCCTGAAAAAACAAACGTCCCTTGGTCTTTGAAAATGAGCCGAACACGGAGGGGCCGCGAAGCACAGGTTCAAATCCTGCTTCGATATCCCCCTGTATCTTTTCGATCATTGTGATGGTGACCTGCGAAACGAAGCCCAACACTCAGTCAGAGTTCTGCAGTAGGTATATCTTACTACAGCGCTGAGTGCAGGCAGGGTGGCTCCAGCAGTCCTGCACACCCCATGCTGGCATAAGCCACAGTTTAGGTCACAAGAGCAGGTAGGGAAGGCCAGTGGGCTCCTGGGGTGTATTAGGAGGACTGTGTCCAGCAGATCAAGGGGGGTTCTCCTTTCCCTCTGCCCTGCTGAGACCTCATCTTCAATACCGTGTTCAGTTTTGGGCTCCCCAGGTTAAGAGGGACAGGGATCTGCTGGAGAGGGTCCAGTGGAAGGCTATGAGGATGAGGGGACTGGAGGGCATGGCTGATGAGGAGAGGCTGAGGGACCTGGGGCTGTTTAGTCTGGAGAAGACTTAGAGGGGATTTGATAAATGTTTATAAGTATCTGAGGGCTGCCAGGAGAGGAGGACAGGCTCTGCTCACTGCTCCATGGGATAGGACAAGGAGCAATGGGTGTAAGTTGCAGCACAGGAGGTTCTGCCTCACCACAGGGGGGAACTTCTTTACTGTAAGGGTCCCAGAGCACTGGCACAGGCTCCCCAGAGAGGTTGTGGAGTCTCCTTCTGTGGAGCCTTTCAAGGCCTGTCTGGATGTGTTCCTGTGTTATCTGTGTTAGATAGGATAGCCCTGCTCTGGCAGTGGGGTTGGACTCAATGATCTCTTTGGGTCCTTTCCAACCCCTAACATCCTGTGAGCCTATGAACATAGGTATTTTTCCATTCACCCCAATTCCAGTCCTGGTGGTCTGGAATGGTGATCTACCATGAACGTCCCACACAGGGACTTTCTCATCTCTGGTCAGCAGACCCTTTGTTGCTGATGTCAGGATATCTCTGCGTCTCCTTTATCTCCTTGCTTTCCTTAGTCACTGCAGGCCTGAGTCTTTACAAGATTGCATATCACAGATCTCCAAGGAGTAGCTGCAGGCACTTCTACAGTAGCCCTTGCATAGGTTTGCAGATTATCAACTGATTACTATAAACAAACATTTCTACAAAGTTTGGTATTTTATGGTTTGTCACAAACACCCTCAAAATGAGCATCTGCTCTATGAGACCTTTTTACCAGCATTCCTGCATTTTTCTTATATCACTGGTTTGGGAATTACTCTCCCTCCCCCTCTTATGAAACCACCCAGACTAGACTCAGCCAGCTGAGAGTTAAGGAATGAAGCTTTATGTTCACAGCACAATATATAAGCAGAGAGTTAAAACAGACTACAGATATATGCAGCTATATACAGAAATATACAAGGAATACAGAAACACAACAGCCCTCCTGGAAATTGGAGGGGGCCCCCAACCACCCTTCCTCCTTAACATCATAGAATCAACCAGGTTGGAAGAGACCTCCAAGCTCATCCAGTCCAACCTAGCACCCAGCCTCAGCCAATCAACCAGACCATGGCACTAAGTGCCTCATCCAGGCTTTGCTTGAACACCTCCAGGGATGTATCCCCTTGTTCTGTTGCTGCTTGCCTGGCAGAAGAGCCCAACTCCACCTGGCTACAGCCTCCCTTCAGGTAGCTGCAGACAGCAATGAGGTCTGCCCTGAGCCTCCTCTTCTGCAGGCTGCACACCCCCAGCTCCCTCAGCCTCTCCTCACAGGGCTGTGCTCCAGGCCCCTCACCAGCTTTGTCGCCCTCCTCTGGACACCTTCCAGTACTTCAACTTCTCTCTTGAATTGAGGAGCCCAGAACTGGACACAGCACTCAAAGTGTGGCCTGAGCAGTGCTGAGTACAGGGGCAGGATAACCTCCCTTGTCCTGCTGCCCACACTGCTCCTGATCCAGGCCAGGATGCCATGGGCTCTGCTGCCCACCTGGGCACACTGCTGGCTCATGTTCAGCCACTATCTACCAGTACCCCCAGATCCCTTTCTGCCTGGCTGCTCTCCGGCCACTCTGTCTCCAGTCTGTAGTGCTGCTTGGGGTTGTTGTGGCCAAAGTGCAGAACCTTTCTTTCCACCCTTTTACCTTAAGGTGAATTTGGAGAATCTGTATGGAGAGTTAGAAGCAGAATGATTAGTTACACAGAAGACACCCCTGTTCCTGTTCCACCTGTGCTATATTCTATGGTCCTGCTCTGGCAGGGGATGGACTCTCGGATCTCCAGAGGTCCCTCCAACCTCAAACATGCTGTGATCCTGTGACCACAATAACCACTGGTAAAGACACTGGGTATTTTATAAAATTAGTTTGCACTTAGCTCTAACTTTTGTCAAAAGGAACCATTTGCATTGTAACCATTTGTTTGTTTCCCACCTGAAAACTGGGGCTGACATCTCTTAAAAATGGGAGGGAACTGATGCAGATAAATCTCTTAGTCTGAAGTAGATCATGCAATCATAGAATCAGGGTTGGAAGGGAGCACAAGAATCAGCCAGTTCCAACCCCCCTGCCATGGGCACAAACACCCTACCCTAGAGCAGGCTGCCCACAGCCTCATCCAGCCTGGCCTGAAACACCTCCAGGGAGTGATGGAGCCTCAACCACCTCCCTGGACAACCCATTCCAGCCTCTCACCACTCTCATGCTCAACAACTTCCTCCTCATATCCAGCCTGACTCTCCCCACCTCCAGCTTTGCTCCATTCCTCCCAGTCCTGTCACTCCCTGAGAGCCTAAAAAGTCCCTC
>WAAF01020799.1:73750-118136 GCA_013400475.1 Tricholaema leucomelas | reverse complement strand
CTGGATGCAGTACTCCAGGTGGGGTCTCAGCAGAACAGAGAAGAGGGGGAGAATCACCTCCCTCACCTGCTGGCCACACTTCTGCTGTAGCCCAGGCTCTGGTTGGCTTTCTGGGCTGCAAGTGCACACTGCTGGGTCATGTTGAGCTTCTTGTCCACCAGCACCCCCAAGTCCCTCTCTCAGGGCTGCTCTCCAGGCAGTCACTTCCCAGCCTGGATTTGTGCTTGGGCTTGCCCCAGCCTAGATGCAGGACCTTGCACTTGAGCTTGTTAAATCTCATGATCTTGTGAGCCTTATGGTAACAGAAGGAGGAAATTACTTCTTCTGAGACTGAAATAATCGACCAGCACCGAGGCTGGAATAAACAGTAGGAATAAGGTAAGATGTGGTGCATGGTGAACATTGAAGGCAGAGTTCTGGGTTAAAAAAACCCCAGTCAACCACACTAAAAAGCAACATTTAATTCTTTTGGAAGCTTTTGTCATCATGGATAGGTGAAAAAGGCTCCCTGTGAGTCCCAGCTTGTGAGTACTTAACTTTGGAAATAAATGCTCAGTATGGAGAGAAAAATCAACATCTATATGTAATACAGAAGTTGGTGATTGATCATGGAGTACTTTGTACAACCTTCTTATTAAGGTCCTGCAGCTGGGTTGAGGCAATGGCAATTATGAGTACAGGCTGCTGGATAAAGGAGATTTGTGGAGGACTTTTAAGTACTGGTGGTTGAAGAGCTGGACATAAGCCAGCAGCGTGTGTTAGTCTGGAAAGCCAGCTGTGTCCTGGGCTTCATCAAAAGGAGTGTGGGCAGCAGATTGAGGGAGGGGATTCACTACTCCACTCTGGTGAGACCCTAGCTGCAGTACTGCATCCAGCTTTGGGGTGCTCAGCACAAGAAAGACATGGACCTGACTTTCAAGACCCATCTGGATGTGTCACCCTGTGTGACCTGTGCTAGATGTTATGGTCCCGCCCTGGCAGGGGGTTAGACTCCAAGAACTCCAGAGGTCACTTCCAACTCCCTCTGTTCTGGTGATCATAGAACCACAGGATGTCAGAGGCTGGAAGTGACCTTGAAAGTGGTCCAGCCCAACTCCCCTGCCAGAGCAGGGTCACCTACAGCAGATCACTCAGGAACACACCCAGGTGGGTTGTGAATATCTCCAGAGAGAGAGACTCTACAACCCCCCTGGGCAGCCTGTTCCAGTGTTCTGTCACACTCACAGGGAAAAAAATCCTCCTCATGTTTAAATGAAACTTGCCATGCCTCAGCTTCCACCACTGCCCCTCATTCTTGCTCCAGCCTCCTGGCACTCACCCTGCACATATTGATAACCATTGCTGAGGTCACCTCTCAGGCTCTCCTCTCCCAGCAGCACAGCCCCAGCTCCCTCAGGCTCTCCTCCTAACAGAGCTGTTCCATTCCTTTCATCATCTTTGTGGCTCTGCGCTGGACTCTCTCAAGCAGTTCTATGTCCCTCTTGAACTGAGGGGTCCAGAATTTGACACAGTATTCCAGATGTGGCCTCAGCAGGGCAGAGTAGAGAGGCAGGAGAACCTCTCTTGACCTACTAACCACAGCCTTTTTAATCCATCCTAGAGTGGCATTGGCCCTCCTGAGTACCAGAGCACATTGCTGGCTCATGGTCAGCCTTCCATCCACTAGAACCCCCAGATCCTTTTCTCCTTTGCTGCCTCCCAACAGGTCAGTCCCCAGCCTGTGATGATCCCTGGGGTTGTTCTTTCCTATCTGGAGTATTGAGCTCAGTTCTGGAGCCCTCAGCACAAGAAAGTCATGGACTTGTTGGAGTAGATCCAAAGGAGGGCCACAGAAACGATCAGAGGTCTGGAGCACCTCTGCTCTGAAGAAAGGAGTTGGGGTTGTTCAGCTTGGAGATCTTTGAATATATAAAGGGGCTTATAAGACAGAGAGCAGCTTTTTATCGGGGTTTGTAGTAACAGAACAAGAGGCAAATGTTTTAAACGGAAAGAGATAAGGATTTTTTTGCAGTCCTAGTGTCAAAACACTGACCCAGAGAGTTGGTAGGTGCTGTGTCGTTGGAAACAGGGCAAGCACGGCCCTGAGCGACTTCATCTAGGTGCAGATGTCCCTGCTCACTGCAAAGGGGTTGGACTAGATGGCTCCTAACTTCCAACACAAAGCCTCGATGAACTGCTAATTAGACTACCGAGATGTTAACAGGGAAGCAGCGAGAAGGACATTCTGGGCCAAAGGTGGTGAGGGTGCCAAGAGAAACGTGTATTAACTGGCGTCTGGAGCAGTTAATGGAGCTTCGCTCCAGAAGGGCCGAGGCAGCTGCCTCGCAGGGCCGCAAGCAGAGGCCTGCGCAGGGGGCACCCAGCCAACACCTCCGAGCGCTATGGCGCCGGCGCCTTATTTTCTGCCGAAGTCGAAACCCAGAGCAGGGACACCCCTGCAGGATGCTGGGCACCAGCCGCCGGCAAACGCGGCCCGGGGGCTGCTAACCGCCGGGCTCGGCAGCCCCACCGGCGCTGAGGGAGCAGGCGGCGGCGCCTCCGTCACCCAGCGCCGCGGCGGGGGCGGAGCTGCCGGGCCCTTCCTGCCGTCCCCTTCCTGCCGTCCGGCGCAGACAATGGGCCCCCGGTACCGGAAGTGAAAGCCCTCACTCGCCTCGCACATTCCTCCGCGGCGGAACTGGGGCCGGCCCCGCCCTCCCCGGGCTCGCTGCTTGCCTTGTCTTTCGGACGCGCCGCAGGGTGTCCTGAGGGCCGCCGAGGAGAAAGCCTTTCGTTTTCGGGTCTGCCGGAGAGGCGCTTTTGGGAGCGGCGGGCCCAGGAGGCGGCCGGCTCCTCAGTGTTAGGAGCTTGCTTGCCGCAAGAGTGACAGAGGGACTACTTTTTGGATCGGAAGGCAACACTTCTATCTGCTTCCGGGGGCGGGCTCAGAGGGTTCCGCGTAACTTCCGGCGAACTGGAACGCGAGCGAGAGGGGTTCGGTCCGGGGGGGAGACAGCCCCGGGGGACGGGACAACAACACTCGCTGGGAGCCGCCCCCGCCGCCCCGCACAACCGCCCGCCGCGCTCCGTCCTCGTCTCTTACCCCCTCCCGGCGACCGTTCTGCCCGGCAGCAGATACCGAAGGATGCGCTTCGGCCACCGGTCCAGCTCCGCCGACCTCCTTTAAGGGCCCACTCCCGCTGCCCCTCTCCGCCCTGCCCCGCCGCACCCCTCGGTGCTCTCCCCTCGTCGTCGGTGCTCTCTCCGCGAGGCCATGTCGGGGGGCGGTGGGTCGCGGTATGCGGCCGAGTTCGTTCCCCCGCCTGAGTGCCCCGTCTTTGAGCCCAGCTGGGAGGAGTTCAGCGACCCGCTCGGCTTCATCGGCCGCATCCGCGGCTTGGCCGAGAAAACGGGCATCTGCAAGATCCGGCCCCCCAAGGTACCGCCCGTCCGGACACTGGGGTGGGGGCAGGGCGGAGGGCCAGGCTGGGCCCAGGGTGGTCAGGAGAGGCTCCCCGTGTGCCGTGGGTTCTTCGGGTTACGCTGTGAGGTCTGAGAGGGCCCGAAGTTTCGGTGGCAGAACTGTGGACGCAGGAACCTGGGAAGCCCCTTCCCCCACTCCCACTGCTTGCATAGGGTTACGTATGTCGCCTTGCATAGGCCTCGGTGCCTGTGCCAGGGATACCAAGGGACCTCCGTAGTCTTTGACCTCAGAGCTGGGTTTTGGTGAGGTTGCTTTGGAGCAGGTGAGAAGCTAGCAGTGCTTGGCTGTGCCGGGGACTGCTTTTGACTGCTTTTACTTTTTAAAGAACCCCAACCCGACGGTGTACTTCTGAAAACTGCCGGGGCTTTGAAGGCGAAACTAGAGCTTCGCTCCGGCAGCGGGAGGAGGAAGAGTACTTCTCTTTAATGGATCGTTGTTTACCAACAGAATCCTTATTGTTAGCAGAAGTGCGGCCAACCTGTTTGTGCAGGGGAATTACGTTTATACGTAGCAGTTTAGGAGGCAAAGCTTAATCTCTCTGATGACCTGATCGTTTGCTGGTGCCCCTTGTCCTGTGACCTGGTAAGCTGTTCAGACGAGAACATCAGGCAATTTAGCAAAAGGTCGTTAGATCACTTCGGAATTCAGGTATAAGTAAACTTTTAATGCAGCCTTAAAGATGAACGTACTGAGAGAGAGGATGAAGAAAAACTGGGTTGAAAAAAAAAAGGAGGCATGTAACTGAGAACCAGCTTGGATATGGGGAGTGAGTGCTGGTTGGGTTTCATGATCCTTTCTCTTCTCCTGGCCTGTCTGGCTTGCTGGAATCTGGTTGGTTGGTTTAGTGATCTGGTGAAAACTTGACCTCCAAGGGGCTGTCCTTTCTAAAATAAGCAAAATGGCTTAGGTTGAGAGGCCAGAAGAAATGGATCCAGATCCTCTTCATTGAGGATAAGTTCCGACTTTTCCTGGCCGTTGGAACACCTTTCTGCATGATTGCTTAGCTGTTTGCATTGCAGGGTTTTGGGGGGGGGATGCCTGTGTCAGGTTGATTTGCAGCCTGCAGTGAGGACTAAATCAGGCACTTGAACTTTTCCTGCTGTATTATTCTATCCCATTATTGGAAGCTGTAAATATTTTACGACCGAGCTTGAGGCTTTTATATGCTGTAGCAGTGCGAATGATAAATACTTCCTGGGGCTCGTCCACCTGGCGTGGGCTGTCCTAACTCTGTTGTATTTATTGACAGATAATCTGCAGTGGCTTAAGCTTTCAGGGGAAAAAAAAGCTGAATTGTACTTGTTGTGATGTCTGAACACGGTTTAGAGAGATGGGGCTAGAAGGCACTTGTGGTTGAACTGACTGCTGACTGTGTGGAGAAAGTCATTATTACTTAAGGCTGCCTTTCCGCTAAAGAGTAGGGCTCCCAGCTGGTGATCTTATCTGTATTGAAATGACTGTAGGCAAACACGAAACAAATCGGGTGCCAAATAACGTGCTTTATTTAGTCTTTGTCACTGCTGCCTGGGAGAGTTTTGCAATGTGCTGTGTATATGGAACTCTGCATTTTTAAGGTAAATAACCAACCAGCTCCGCCTGCATCCCTTGTATTTAACCTCAGCACGAGGCAGTGCCTGCTGAAGTGCTTTGGACCTTAATTTCTGTTGATCTTTTGAGTTCTGTGAGGCTCTCCCAAGCTGAAATGTTGTAGGAAGAACATTGTTTTAAAAGCATAGAGGAGGCATAAAACTGGAAAATGATGTAACCAGTTCTACTGGGAAGCTAATTCATAGAATCATAGAATGGTTTAGGTTGGAAGGGACCTCAAGGATCATCCAGCTCCAACCCCCTGCCATAGGCAGGGACACCTCCCACTAGAGCAGGCTGCTCAAGGCCTCATCCAGCCTGGCCTTAAATGCTTCCAGGGAGGAAGAATCCACAACCCCCCTGGGCAACCTGTGCCAGTGTCTCACCACCCTCACTGTGAAGAACTTCCTCCTAACATCCAGTCTAAATCTCCCCTCTGCCAGTTTAAACCTATTCCCCCTCATCCTGACATTACCAGACCTTGTCAATAGTCCCTCCCCAGCCTTCCTGTAGGCTCCCTTCAGATACTGGAAAGCCACTATAAGGTCTCCTGGAAGCCTTCTCTTCTCCAGGCTGCAGAGCCCCAACTCTCTCAGCCTGTCCTCATAGCAGAGCTGCTGCAGCCCTCTGAGCATCTTCGTGGCTCTCCTCTGGACCAGCTCCAGCAGTTCCATGTCCTTCTTGTGCTGGGGGCTCCAGAACTGCACACAGAACTCCAGGTGGGGTCTGAGGAGAGCAGAGTAAAGGGGGAGAATCACCTCCCTTGCCCTGCTGGCCACACTTGAAAGCTCCTTTGCTCAGACACATTGCTAGGGTTTTCTGCATTGTGCTTTTTTGGAGAGATTTCTTGAAGCAATAAAATGTCTTTTCTGTGTCTTTGTTTAGGACTGGCAGCCTCCATTTGCTTGTGAAGTGCAAAGCTTTCGTTTCACTCCTCGAATTCAGCGCCTGAATGAACTGGAGGTGAGCTGGCCCACTCTTGATACAACGTTGTGTTTGCTCTGGAAGCAGGAGGTCTCCTCGCTGGAGATTTGCATTTTGGCAGGTTTCTGGAGAGGGGAGGCTTTAGAAACCCATAGACCACATCAGTATTTGTGCTTGGCACTGGCAGGGTTCGTGTAAAATAAGTCTCCATGGCGTTGAGGAAAGTCTGGTTTGGATTTTATTACTCAAAATAACCACAAGATACTTTTTTTTTTTCACATTCAACTGGAAACATCTAAAATGAATGCCAAGTACCATGTTGTTGAGTAAGAAGAGGCAGTGTCTAGCCTTCAGAGCTTCACAGGCAAATGAATTTTTTTCCTTTGTTTTAATAATTACTGTTCTGAAGCCCCTGGTTCTGTTATGTTAACTTGATAATGCCTTTTAAAGCTTAAAATTATTTGTAGTCTTACTACAGTTGGTTCATTTCCTGCTTCAAAAATCCATAGGAGCTTTCTTGAAAGTAGTAGGAGTCCCATTCTGCCTTGGTGTTTTCTAAGCCTTGTTCTGCTCCTACATCTAAATATCATGTAGCTTTTGTATCCCTTTGAAAAGGGAGTTAGAAACAGAGAATCAGTCAGGGTTGGAAGGGACCACAAGGATCAGCCAGTTCCAACCCCCCTGCCATGGCCAGGGACACCCTACCCTAGGTCAGCCTGGCCACAGCCTCATCCAGCCTGGCCTTAAACACCTCCAGGCATGGATGGGGCCTCATCCACCTCCCTGGGCAACCCATTCCAGGCTCTCACCACTGTCATGCTCAACAACTTCCTCCTCAAGTCTGGTCTGAATCTCCTCACCCCCAGCTTTGCTCCATTCCCCCCAGTCCTGTCACTCCCTGATAGCCTCAAAGGTCCCTCCCCAGCTCTTTTGTAGGTCTCCTTTAGATCCTGGAAGGCCACAATAATAATCTGAGAAGTACTCAAGGGAGGAGGTCCCTCTGCATGGCTAAAGCTTGTATAAAAACTGTTTGTAACTCTCCCCCTCCAATGTATATTTTAATAGTGGCTCTTGTGTTTCTCCCTGAAATGCTGATTTTTCACAAGGATGGCATTTTGGTTTCAAACCCAGAAGTTCTTGGGTAGGAGTTTGGTTTGTAAGCTTTTGAATGCTGAAAAAGCCCAGCATAACAGATTTTCTGGTTGTAAAGATCATGGAATCAGTCAGGGTTGGAAGGGACCACAAGGATCATCCAGTTCCAACCCTGCTGCCATGGCCAGGGACACCCTACCCTGGATCAGCTTGGCCACAGCCCCATCCAGCCTGGCCTTAAACACCTCCAGGGAGGGATGGAGCCTCAACCACCTCCCTGGGCAACCCATTCCAGCCTCTCACCACTCTCATACTGAACAACTTCCTCCTCGTATCCAGCCTGACTCTCCCCACCTCCAGCTTTGCTCCAATCCCCCCAGTCCTGTCACTCCCTGAGAGCCTAAAAAGTCCCTCCCCAGCTTTTTTGTAGGCCTCCTTCAGATCCTGGAAGGCCACAAGAAGGTCACCTGGGAGCCTTCTCTTCTCCAGCCTGCACAACTCCAACTCTTTCAGTCTGTGCTCACAGCAGAGCTGCTGCAGCCCTCTGAGCATCCTCGTGGCTATATTTCTATTTCTAGGTTTTTTTAACATGACTAAGAACTCCCTTGCTAAGCTACTCTTCAGAGATATAAAGAGTATAAAAACATATCCTGTGTTTTCTCAGGTCTGTAAGGTGTTTTTATGCATGTTTTGGGATGTGCACTTTTGTCTTCCTTTATTGCCTGCAGGCAATGACGAGAGTGAAGCTGGACTTCCTGGATCAGTTAGCAAAATTTTGGGAACTCCAAGGATCTAATTTAAAAATCCCTGTGGTGGAGAGAAAAATCCTGGATCTCTATGGGCTCAGCAAGGTGAGTAAGCAGTTGATAAGACAGGGATATTGTTTTGCATTCAAGCTTGAGAAGCCAAGCAACAGGGAAGGCTTATTTTACAGCACTGATCTCCTCAATACAGAGATGAAATAGCAGAGTGGAAAAATACAATAACAGTATTGTTTTTATTGAGTGGTTGTGTCAGACATGTCCAGCACAGTTAAATCAGTTGCCTTTGCTTGCTTTCCTTGCATCATGTGTTTGTTGTCTTGCATGCAGCTTGAACATCCTGATGTCAGTTGGCCACTTGCTTTTTAGTTCTCATTTTTTCAAGGTTGAGCTACAGGAGTTTGAAATGAGTTTGAGAAAGCAGAAGTTCACTTAAATGCATTTCAGCTCCTGACCTAGCAGCTCTGCCATTAACTTCTGTAATTGCTCCTTTCCATCTCCCAGTATATGTTCTTTACATGACATAGATGTGCCTTGAGCACAGGCCTGTGAGGAGAGGCTGAGGGAGCTGGGGGTGTGCAGCCTGCAGAAGAGGAGGCTCAGGGGTGACCTCATTGCTGTCTGCAGCTACCTGAAGGGAGGCTGTAGCCAGGTGGAAGTTGGTCTCTTCTGCCAGGCAAGCAGCAAGAGAACAAGGGGACACAGTCTCAAGTTGTGCTGGGAGAGGTCTAGGCTGGATGTTAGGAGGAAGTTGTTGCCAGAGAGAGTGATTGGCATTGGAATGGGCTGCCCAGGGAGGTGGTGGAGTCGCTGTGCCTGGAGGTGTTGAAGCAAAGTCTGGATGAGGCACTTAGTGCCATGGTCTGGTTGACTGGGTAGGGCTGGGTGCTAGGTTGGACTGGATGAGCTTGGAGGTCTCTTCCAACCTGGTTGATTCTATTCTATAAGGCAAGGCTACAGTGTCATGGAGGTGCTATTAGTGTTACAGAAATAGCAGTGAAATTAAAATTCGTTTGGCTTTTAAGCTACTTGGCAGTGAAACTGGACAGGATGGAAAAATGGCCAGTGCTTCTAAGGAAGCAACTCATGCTGTGATGATCATTCCTTGGAGGCAAATGGTCTGGTTTTTGTTCTGTGTACATACAAGTTACATGAAAGCAGTGATAGTTCTGTATGTGAATTACTAGGCTCAAACCAGTCAGGTGTAAACACTGGGCTGAGTTAATTTGGAAGGTAGATTCAACAAGGCCAAGTGTAAGGTCCTGCTCATGGCTCGGTGTGATCCCAAGCACAAATCCAGACTGGGTGGGGAATGGCTGAGAGCAGCCCTAAGGGAAAGAACCTGGGGGTCTGGGGTGATGAAAAGCTCAACATGAGCCTGCAGTGTGAGTGCAGCCCAGACAGCAACCCTGTGCTGGGCTGCAGCAAGAGCAGTGTGGGCAGCAGGGCAAGGGAGGGGATTCTGCCCCTTTGCTCTGCTCTCGTCAAACCCCATCTGGAGTCCTGTGTGCAGTTCTAGAGCCCCCAACACAAGAAGGACATGGAACTGTTGGAGTCAGTCTAGAGGAGGCCACAAAGATGCTGAGAGGGTTGCAGCAGCTCTGCTATGAGGACAGGCTGAGAGAGTTGGGGCTCTTCAGCCTGGAGAAGAGAAGGCTTCCAGGAGACCTTAGAGTGGCTTTCCAGTATCTGAAGGGAGCCTACAGGAAGGCTGGGGAGGGACTATTGACAAGGTCTGGTAATGACAGGTCAAGGAGGAATGGGTTTAAACTGGCAGAGGGGAGACTGAAACTGGATGTTAGGAAGAAGCTCTTTACAGGGAGGATGGTGAGACACTGTCACAGGCTGCCTAGGGAGGTTGTGGAACACAGAATCACCTAATGTGACCACATTGGGTGCTTCTGTGCTCCACAACCTCCCTGGAGGTGTTCAAGGCCAGGTTGGTTGAGGCCTTGAGTGAACTGCTCTAGGGGAGAGTGTCCCTGCCTATGGCAGGGGGTTGGAAATAGATGAGCTTTGAGGTCTCTTCCAACCTAAACCATTCTATGATTCATTTTTCTCTCTTTTTACAGCAGTCTGACTTCCACTCAGAGTCTTGTGAGAGTGTCTGTGACTCTGTAGTTGTGAGCTCTTACACTCCCTTTCATCTGGGGTTTGTTTTCTAGCCAGACTTGTGTTTTGCATCAGAGTGCAAGCCTGTTGAGAATGAACTTTCCATTTGTTGTGGTGGTGGGATTTGTGTTCTTTGCAACACATGCTAAGCCTTAACTGACCACCTCCTCCTGTCTACAATTTACACTTGCTAGGAAAATTGAATGTATTGAGTAATGAGGCTTAGTGTTTATTATTAAAGCAACAGTCCATCAGAAAACAAAGACTAAATTCAGCAGTTTGTCACTTTTGAATACTTGACTGGTTTAGTTGATTCTTGATATATGCAAGAGCTGCTCAAAACTCTTCCCTTTTTGATTTGTGTTTCAGATTGTTGCCAGCAAAGGAGGCTTTGAAGTAGTTACTAAGGAGAAGAAATGGTCTAAAGTGGCAAGTCGACTTGGCTACCTGCCAGGAAAAGGCACTGGCTCGTTACTCAAGTCTCATTATGAACGAATCTTGTACCCCTATGAGCTCTTCCAGTCTGGGGTCAGCCTTATGGTACGATGATGCTTCTTCAGGATACCAAGAGGGGACCCAAACTGCATGTTGAATGCTGTTGGTTACTGCATGTGAAACTAGAACACAGGCACTATGCTTTTAGAAGCTTTAGCTATGTAAACAACCCTACAGCCACCCTCGGTAAACAACTCTGCAGCCACCCTCATGCTTACCTGTGACAGAGCAGTGCTAGCAGCTGGAGCGTGGCGTTGTGTGGTTGTTTTCTATTAGCCCTTTTGTTAGGACTGAGGTCAGCCTTGGTGGGAAGGAAAAGAGGGCAAAAGATGATATTTGGGAGGATGTCTGTCTTTATGAGCTTGAGATTGCTTCCTCAATGAAGGAGTGTGTAGTTGAACTGGTCTCTTGTCCAAATGGCCTGTGGAATGCTGTGGGATTTTCACTCCTGTTTCTCAGCAGAGTGTTTCACAGCCCACGGAACGATTGACACTGCCTGATCAACCGACCTGGTGTTCTGTGTTCTGATCCTTTAGGGCATCCAGAAACCAAACTTGGACCTTAAGGAAAAAGTGGAGGTTGAGGAGCTCAGCTCAGATGCCCAGGTTTCCCCAAAGCAGGCTTCAAGGATGAACGTTGTGCTGAAGAGGACCAGGCGTGTCAAGTCCCAGGTACAGAGAGAACAGATCTGCGCTCTCCCTACTGCCGCCGCAGCAGCACTGGCAGTGCAGTGGCCTTTGTTTGGCTGTGGGAGCCTGCTTAAAAGCACTACCAGAAGGCAGCCTTTGTTTATATAAAATCTAGAGAAGGATGCCTCTTTGGGGGCCTGATTTTGCCCGTGGTAGCTGCACTGTGTAACTGAAAACGTTTAAGAGCTGCTTTTTGTTTATGACAGGTGGCCTGGCTAGCTTTGTAGTTCATCTCTCTGTGAAAACTAAACAGATAGAAAGCTCTTTGTGAGATGATGAAGAAACTTCTGCTCAGGCAGAGCTGAAAGCCTTTTACAGCTCTTCCAGATATACCCATTAGTTATGCAAATATGTTTAGATAAGTCCTTGTTAATTGTGGGAATTGCACTTGAGATAATTCCCTCATCTGGACAGACTGGTTTGCTGAAGAAACAAAACAGGAGTTCCCCAAGTTTTCTGCTGAAGAGCAGTTTCTTTTCTTCTGGATTAGTGGTGTGGTAAGAAATTTTGCTGTGGTATTAAATGCTGGGAGTATCCTCCAGTGATAATCAAGCTGAAACTACACCATTTTAACTACTGTATCATTAGAAATAATCTTGAAGGCTTGTCCTGATGACTCCATTGCTTCTGTTATGTTGCTTAAAGCAGTCCTTCACCTTTTGGCAGAGCTATCTGTTGCTGGCAGCATACTGTACCCCTTCACAGCACAGCTAGTAGCTCAGAATCACAGAATCAGCCAGGTTGGAAAAGACCTCTGGAATGATTGAGTCCAACCTATCACCTAACACCTTCTAATTAATTAAACCATGATACTAAGTGCCTCATCCAGCCACCTTTTAACCACCCTGAGAGACAGCGACTCCACCACCTCCCTGGGCAGCCCATTCCAATGCCAATCACTCTCTCTGCCAACAACTTCCTCCTAATGTCCAGCCTAGACCTGCCCTGGCACAGCTTGAGGCTGTGTTCCCTTGTTCAGTCACAGGGTGTCTGGGAGAAGTGCCCAACCCCACCTGGCTACAGCCTCCCTTCAGGTAGTTGTAGAGAGCAATGAAGCCTGCTCTGAGCCTCCTCNGCCTGGCTGCTCACAGCCACTCTGTCCCCAACCTGTAGTGTTTCTTGAGGTTGTTGTGGCCAAAGTGCAGAACCCTGCACTTGGCCTTTTTCAGTCTCATCCCATTGGCCTCTGCCCACCCATCCAGCCTGTCCAGGTCCCTCTGCAGGGCTCTCCTACCTTCCAACAGATCAACACCTGCTCCTAGCTTGGTGTCATCTGCAAACTCACTGATGCTGGAGTCAATCCTCTGGTCCAGATCATCAGTAAAGATGCTGAACAGGACTGGGCCCAGCTCTGATCCTTAGAGAACACCACTAGTGACAGCTGCCAGCTCCCTGCTGGTTTGTCAGCAGAACATGGGCAAAAGCTGGATTTATATACAACAAACATTACCTACTTGTTCCCATTCTAGACTTACTTTAAGCACCAAAAAGTTTTCAAATGCTCTTAAAGAGTTTCTTTCAAATGCAGCTTACTTACCACTGAGATCTTTTGAGTATCCTTCATAAACCTTCATCTTTTTCTCTGACATGACTGATTTGGACTAAACTGCTTTTTTTTAAGTCTGTTTATTCCACTTACTGAGACTGCCTTGATGTTTATTTATCATAGCCACATAACAATGCATCTGTCCCAGGCTGTGGTCTTACCATATCTCTCAAACCCTCTATTGTCAGTGAGGCTACCCAGTAAAGCTGAGAACACTGCAGGAGCTGAAATGGTCATTTGTTCTGTGGAATTCTGGGGAATTTGAACAAAGCTTGTGGAATAATGCTGCTGGTGCCTTTCTCATGGTTTCAGTGTCACCATATTGCATTAGGATCCTGTGGGATCTTGTCTTCTCCTGATTTCAGTGGAATAATGAGTCTTGTTTTTCCTGCTTGGTATAAAATGATTCTGTGGTGATTGTGGCACAGTGTATCTGCTTCATTTCAGTTAAGGGGCTGCATTTCAGAAAGGAAAGTGTTGATTGGACTTGGATCATCTGCAAAAAGTACATTTATATATGTATTTAATTGTATTTATTAGTCTTGTAGCCATCCTCAGTTTTAAACATTAGAGTTATTAAAATGAGTCTTTCAGCGCAGAAAAAAACTAAACTTACCTGCTTAAG
This sequence comes from Tricholaema leucomelas, assembly GCA_013400475.1. NCBI lineage: Eukaryota > Metazoa > Chordata > Aves > Piciformes > Lybiidae > Tricholaema lacrymosa > Tricholaema leucomelas. The sequence continues at coordinate 104,842 of WAAF01020799.1, read as the reverse complement.
GCACCAAAATTACTCTTTTGACTCCTTTGGAAGCTATGTGTAACTCTCTGAAGTTGACTCTGAAACTGTACTTAAAAACCAAGACTTGTTCTCAGTAGCTCCAAATGGTGGAAGTGTAAATATCTTCAGAAGGCTGAGAGATGGTTCCAGTTTTCAGGGCGCCTCCATATTATCAACAGGACTCTGCTTACTGTTTGAAGTGCTTGCCTGGAACTGTACCATTGATTGTCTCAATCATAGAGTCACAGTAGCCTTCAGAGAACAGGTAATATGTAAATCATGTGAGAAGCTGCTAGCTAAATGTCATTCTGCCCTAGCTGCTACACCTGAAGGCTTTGTGTGCAGTGTGCTGAGCAGCCTAGGGCCTGGGTAATGAGCACAAGTGACTGTGCTGACCTCTGCTTCTCAGTAGAGTTCCACAAGTACTTTCCAGGAACACTCTGCATCTTGCAGATCACAGGGTGTTAGTGAAGGGACCTCTGGAGATCTTCTGTCAACCCTCCCTGCCAGAGAATCTAGCACAGGTTGCACAGCAACACATCCAGACAGGGCTGGAAAGGCGCCAGAGGAGAAGACTCCACAACTTTTCTGGGCAGCCTCTGCCAGTGCTCTGGGACCCTTCCAGTCACGAAGTTCTTCCTCATGTTGATCTGGAGCTTCTTGTGCTGTAGTTTCCATCTCTTGCCTCTTTTGCTGTGCCAGGGCACAAGTGAGCAGAGGGTGTCCCTGTCCCTTTCTGACCCCCAGCCCTCAGCTAATTACGGACATTTGTCAGATCTCCTCTCAACCTTTTCTCCAGACTAAGCATCCCCAGGGCTCTCAGCCTCTCCTCATCAGGGAGTGCTGCAGTCCCTTCAGCATCCTCTTGTTGGACTCTCCCCAGCAGATCCCTGTCCCTCTTGAACTGGAGGACCCAGAATTGGATGCAGTATTTCAGATGGGGCCTCACTAGGGTAGAGTATAGGGGCAGGAGGATCTCCTCGATGTGCTGGGTGCTGAATACACTCCAGGATCCCATTGGCCCTCCTGGCCACAAGGGCAAGATAAGTTACCTAAGAGTGGGTGTTAAATAAGAAAGCATAGATATCATAATCAACAATAAACAAAGATCCTCAGTGGTAGAAGGAGGTGGTAGACTTAAATATGAATTTCTAGAGCAAGTGAGAAAATAAAACCAGAAGAATTCTCCATTATCAGGGATGGGTTGAGAATATTTGGATCCTGCAATCAGCTGTCAGTTGAGTACATTGTTAGTGAATAGAAGGAGGCAACAAAAAGTAGAATCAATTCAAATTAGGAAAGGAAAATTTCCTTATGGAAAGTTGAATTTTAGGAGGGAGGGGGAAAGATGAGTGGATCTTCATAGATGACCTGTTAGGATGTATTTTAATTGGTAAGGGATTTGTCTAACAAGGTCATTTCTAGTACTGAAATGCAGTAATGGGGGGGGGTGGGGGAAGTGAATTAATTTCCTTTTCAGAGGATCTTAGTGTCCAGGGAATTTTCTGAAGGATTAAACTCAATTTTGAGTACCATATCTGCTTGCACCTTTCTTTTTACAAATGTAGTTGATTGCAGAGTAAGAGAATCACTAAAATAAGCTTCCATTTTTTTTTGTTACTGTGAAAGATTTTCTTCCATGGGAGCAGTTATGTAAACCAGAAGAACTCTGAGTTGTGCTGGCAGGTGCTCAGAATATATTGATTCTTGCTAGTATCTGTTCTGGTCTTGTGCATTGGGGATGGAATGGTGAGGATGCAAATGTTTTGAAGTTGTCTGCTGACAATACCAAACTGGGAGGCTGGGCTGAGACACCTGGAGGCTGTGAGGCCATTCAGTGAGACTGAGAGCCAGGCAGAGAGGAACTTAATGAGGATCAACAGGGAGAAGTGCAGAGTCCTGCAGTTGGGAAGGAAAAATCAACTGCACCAGCTACAGGTGGAGAAGGACCTGGGAGTGCTGGTGGGCAGCAAGTTCTGCATGGGACAGCAGTGTGCCCTGGTGGCCAAAAAGGCCAGTGGTATCCTGGGGTGCATTAAAAGGAGCGTGGCCAGCAGATGGAGGTAGGTTCTCTTTCTCCTCCTCTACTCTGCCATGATGGGACCTCATCTGGAATGTTATTTTCACTTTTGAGCTCTCCAGTTCAAGAGGGTCAGGGATCTGCTGGGGAGAGTCCAAGGGAGGGCTACAAGGATGCTGAAGGGACTGGAGCACTGCCTGATGTGGAGGGGCTGAGAGGACTGGGGCTGCTCAGTCTGGAGAGGAGAAGGCTGAGAGGGGATCTAAGCAGTGTCTATAAATAGGTGAGGGCTGGGGGTCAGGAAGGAAGGGACAGGGACAGCCTCTGCTCACCTGTGTGTGCCCTGGCGTAGGACAAGGGGCAAAGGATGGAGCTGGAGCTTCTGTGCTGCAGTTTCAGCATGAGGAAGAACTTATTGACTAGACATAGGCTGCCCAGAGAGGTTGTGGAGTCTCCCTCGCTGAAGCCTTTCTAGCCCTGTCTGGATGTGTTCCTGTGTGACCTGTGCTAGATTCTCTGGTCCTGCTCTGGCAGGGAGGGTTGGACTGGAAGATCTCCAGAGGTCCCTTCCAATCCCTACCATCCTGTGAGCCTGTGATTTATGGATTACTGTGATAGAGTAACAGAACAGAGAGGTGGTGAGGTCTCCACATCCTACCTTTAACAACAGCATAAAGATGGTGTGTGAATCCAGTGGAGCTGGGTCATGTTAGGATTCACCCATGTAAAAGAAAAGCCTTTGGGTTGTACTGTCACTTGATGTGTGAATCCAGTGGAGCTGGACTGTGTTGTTAGGATTCACCCATGCAGAAGAAAAGCCTTTGGGTTGTACTGTCACTTGAGAAGGTGAGAGAAACAAAAATATGTCTGCATCCTTCAGCAGAGAAGAGCTGAGAATGGATCTGCAGTTTAGCAAAGTATGGAAAATACACAGTGTAAAAATGTGATGGAGCTTTGTGTTGTTAGGAAGGAGGAAAGGGCAAGAAATGCAAGGTGACTGCTTCCATGCAGTCACAGTTTTGGCTGTGGTGGTTTTACACAGCCTTCAATGACAGCAGCAAAGCCTTCTGAATGGTGTTGATATTCAGGCTTGAAGCTGTCAGTACCATAGCGGTGTTCACAAGGTTAGGTAGCAATCTGATGTTTAAGTGTTTTGTTTCACAACCTCTTCTTTTTGTAAACTCTCTAGCTTTTTTCCACCCAAGCAGGAATGGATTTAGTGGGATCCATGGGCAGGGACACCTTCCACTCAATCAGGCTGCTCAAGGCCTCATTCAGCCTGGCCTTGAACACCTCCAGAGAGGGGGCATCCGCAACCTCTGTGGACAACTTGTTCCAGTGTCTCACCGCTCACTGCAAAGAACTTTTTGCTGGTGTCTAGTCTGAATCTGCCCTCCTGAAGCTTCAGTCCATTCTCTCTCATCCATCTCTACAAGCCCTTATGAAAAGTCCCTTCCCTCGTGTTGAGTTGTTCCTCTTTCTCCTTGAGACTGCTCTGGAGGCATTCCTCACCCAGCCTGTATTTGTGGTTGGCCTTGTTGAACTTCATGAGGTTGACTTGAACCTACCTTTAAGCCTGAGCAAACCCCTCTAGCTGCCCTCTCTTATAGAATCAACCATGTTGGAAGAGACTTCCAAGCTCATGCAACCTAGCACCCAGCCCTGTCCAGTCAACTTGACCATGGCACTAAGTGCCCCATCCAGGCTTTTCTTGAACACCTCCAGGGATGGCCACTCCACCACCTCCCTGGGCAGCTCATTCCAATGGCAAATCAGTCTGTGGGAAGAACTTCCTCCTGACATTCAGCCTAGACCTCCCCCAGCACAGCTCTTCCCTCCAACCTCTCAGGTGGGCCACACAGCTGCACTCAGTGCTGCTGCCTGTGGCACTGACAAAGATGTTCAACGGCACTGGTCCCTGTAGCCACCCCTGAGGAATGCCACTTGTCACTGGTCTCCATCTCCAGGAAGGCTGGGGAGGGACTATTGACAAGGTGTTGTAATGACAGGACAAGGAGGGATGGGTTTAAACTGACAGAGGGAAGATCGAGACTGGATGTTAGGAATCACATTCTGTGATTCTGTGCTCTGCGACCTCCCTGGGGGTGTTTAAAGTGGCAGAAGGGAGATTGAAACTGGATGTTAGGAAGAAGCTCTTTGCCTTGAGGGTGGTGAGACACTGGCACAGGTTGCCCAGGGAGGTTGTGGAGCACAGAATCACAGAATGTCCTGAATGTCAAACATTGTTCTTTTTACCTGCTCTATAAGTAACTGTAGTTTAGCTGTAATCCAAACTGGAAGTCGTGTAGAAGACTGGGACAAAAATGCTGTCTCTTGTTCCATTTGCATTTCAGTTTTGAAACAGGAAATTGTCTTGTCAAGCTTCATTTTTCTTTCCCTTGATGAGTTGAGTTTGTGTTAAATGTAAGATATAGATAAATTCTGAAGAGGTCTGGAGGGGAAATACTGATGGCTTGTGCTGATGTGGTCTCGTTTATAGGCAGAGGCTGGAGAAATGAGTAGAAATACTGAACTCAAGAAGCTTCAGATCTTTGGAGCTGGACCCAAGATGATGGGACTGGCGTTGGGAGCAAAGGATAAAGAGGGTAACTAAATCTTGGGGTCATTGCTTTATAAAGTAACAAGGCTGTTAAATCTTTCTGCATGTCTCAGTGTTAAGAAGTGAGCAAATCATTCTAACTGGAAAAAGAAAGTGGCCAAGTATGGTAGGGTTCCATTCACAGAGTTACAGGGCACTTCCAGCCACCTGGCATGGTGTATTAGGTAGTAACAGTAACAATACACAGAAATCACAGAAGCATTCTGGTTGGAAAAGACTCCCAGGATTTCTTATCCCTACTCTGTAAAGCTCACCCTTAAACCATATCCTCATCCAAATGGCTTTTAAACACATCTGTGATGGTTTGGGAGTGACCTGCCCCCTCACTCTTATGAAATCACCCAGGCTAGGCTCAGCTGGCTGGAGGTTAAGGAATGAAGCTTTATATTCACAGCTTAGCACAATACACAAGCAGATAGTTACAATATCTACAGCTGTAGACAGAAATAGACAAGGTAAAGGTAATACAGAAACACAACAGCCCTGCCAGAAACCAGAGTCCCCAGGAGGGGCTCCCAACCACACTTCCACCTCCTTTCCACCCCTCTGCCTTATCTCAGTGTATGCCTTACATGTAAGGTGAGTTTGGAGGGTTGGCCAGGGGAGTTAGAGAGCAGAAGGATTAGTTACACAGAAGCAGCCCAGGGAGAAAAGCACAGGCACCAACTGTGACAGAGGCACACACACACTCTATGTCTTAATCTGTGTTTTATGTTCTTGCTGTTATCCACCTCAGCAAGCCTCTGAGTGAAGCAGATGTCACCATTGTTTCCTTTTCACAGCCTATCATCTAATTTCCTCATTAAAATATTCTAGTTAGCCTCAAACTAGCACAACATCCAAGGCTGGGAACTCCACCACTTCCCTGGGCAGCCCATTCCAACGTCTGACCACTCTTGCTGGGGAAAAAATGTTTCCTAGTATCCAGTTTATACCTACCCAGTCACAGCTTGAGGCTATTCCCTCATGTTCTGTCACTATTTACCTGTGAGAAGAGCCCAGCAGCAGCCTCTCCTTTCAGGTAGCTGTAGATGATTAAGCAGCTGTTGCATGAACTGAGTGACTGGAAGGGAAAATAGGGTTTGGCCCAGCAGCAGCCTCTCCTTTCAGGTAGCTGTAGATGATTAAGCAGCTGTTGCATGAACTGAGTGACTGGAAGGGAAAATAGGGTTTGGCAGTGCTGAAACTGATCCTGCCAGCTAAGTGCACCAGTTCCAGTCAAAGTCACTCTGTTTTGTAAGGTGACTGCCATCATAAGAGACTAAACACGATCCCTGTTCGCTTCAACTTGGCCAGGTTTACCAAGGGGCTTCTGCTTTCTTTAGCCTCTCAGGTTGTTTCTGATAGGAAAGGCAGGAAAGCAGGCTGAGCATCTGTTTTGGTGTTGCAAGTTAAACATATCTTGATGTGCTATTAATACCATTGACCTGCATTTTGCTTGAAGATGAGGTGACACGAAGGCGGAAGGGAACCCGATCAGAGGCGTTTGGGATGCAGATGAGGCAGCGCAAGGGAACGCTTTCGGTCAACTTCGTAAGTCTGATGCTTTCCCTGTGATTTCTGCTCAGAAACTGAGTTGCCACATTGCTCTGTTGTTGTTTTTTCTTGGAAAACACTCTCCCAACCAAGAATAACAGTGTTGTCAAAAATCTATACTCTGTGTTTTGGTTTTAACCTTTTGGACAGGAAGAATGTTGCGATGTGAAGGTTCTTGCTTATGATGTGGTTGAGGGCTTTATTTTGCCACACACTTCTTGCATGCCTTCAGTAGCCACTTCTATTTGAGCTCCTCTTTGTAGAGCAACTCTAATATTACTTCCTTAAAATACATTTTTGAAGTGCCTCTGGTACTTCAGGAGGTTTTGTTTCAGCAATTCCAGCTTTCATGTCTTTGCTGACTTGACTTGCAACCCGATTAAGATGCATGCAAGAAGGACCATTGAGAGGGGAAATGAAATCATAGAATCAGCCAGGTTGGAAGTGACCACCAAGCTCATCCAGTCCAACCTAGCACCCAGCCCTATCCAGTCCACCAGACCATGGCACTAAGTGCTTCATCCAGGCTTTTCTTGGGCTCCCTCTGCTGCCTGAATCATAGAATCAACCAGGTTGGAAGAGACCTCCAAGATCATCCAGTCCAACCTAGCACCCAGCCCTGTCCAATCAACTAGACCATGGCACTAAGTGCCTGTCCAGTGTGTAGCAGTCAGATGTTTAACCATGAAAAAGAATAGAATAGAATCAACCAGGTTGGAAGAGACCTCCAAAGCTCATCCAGTCCAACCTATAAGAAGTGATTGGTAATTCTTAATGTCTTTCCTAGCACTTTTTAAGCATCAGAATTCAGTATGTGTGTGCCACCATGAATGAGGATGGTGTGCTTTTAATGCCTGAAGAATTGGACTCTCTGCTACTATCTCAGGCTCATTTTGTTTTAGGCCTGAGAACACTTCCAAGAGCTTAGTTTAAGTTTTGTCCATGGAAGGCCAAGACAACCAAAAGTCACAGAATCGCAGAAGTGTCAGGGTTGGAAGGGACCTCAAGGATTGTCCAGCTCCAAACCCCTTGCCATGGGCAAAGACACCTCACACTGGACCAGTTTGCACAGAGCCACATCCAGCCTGGCCTTAAAAACTTCCAGGCATGAGGCTTCCACCACCACCCTGGGCAACCTGTTCCAGGCTCTCACCACCCTCATGCTGAAGAACTTCTTCCTAATCTCAATCTGCCTTCCTCTAGGTTGGATCCATTCCCCGCAGTTCTATCACTACCTGACACCCTGAAGAGTCCCTCTCCAGCTTTCTTGTAGCTCTCTTCAGACACTGAAAGGCCACAATAAGGTCTCCTTGGAGTCTTCTCTTCTTCAGCCTGGACAACCCCAACTCTCTCAGCCTGTCCTCACAGCAGAGCAGCTCCACCTCTCTGCTCATCCTTGTGACCCTTCTCTGCACACGTTGCATAGTAACCATATTTTTAGATGTGGAAATAACTTCAGGGGAAAAAAAACTGTAGGAGACATTGGGTATTTAAAAAATAGAGCACTGTGACCAGTTGTGTGGTTTCAGTTTGGAAAACTACTACTGAGTATAAAATGTCCCTGAGCTTTCTAAGGCTTGTGATTGTTTGGTTTAAATATGCTTTAACTTCTAACCATTTTGTCTGGTTTGTTTCTTTCTTCAGACCTGGGTTTGCTTACTCTTCCCATTTACTTTGTGAAAATCCTGTAGGAGCAGAATTACTGTTTTGGAACTTTGTTGCTGCAACTCTGATCTTGTGAAGTTCTGAGACTTTGTTTTATACTTTAATGAGAGTTCTTCAATGAAAGCAGGCTTTGAAGGGCTCAGGTGATACGTTAGCCTTGTGTAACTTAGATCTGAAAAACACTGCCCTGCCTTGCTGTTTGCATTTAGTACTCAGCACTGCTCAGGCCACACCTTGAGTGCTGTGTCCAGTTCTGGGCTCCTCAATTCAAGAGAGATGTTGAGGTGCTGGAAGGTGTCCAGAGAAGGGCAACGAAGCTGATGAGGGGCCTGGAGAGGCTGAGAGAGCTGGGGGTGTGCAGCCTACAGAAGAGGAGGCTCAGGGCAGACCTCATTGCCCTGAAGGGAGGTTGTAGCCAGGTGAGGTTGGTCTCTTCTGCCAGGCAAGCAGCAAGAGAACAAGGGGACACAGCCTCAAGTTGTGCTGGGAGAGGTCTAGGCTGGATGTTAGGACGAAGTTCCTTCCAGAGAGAGTGATTGGCATTGGAATGGGCTGCCCAGGGAGGTGGCGGAGTCGCCATCCCTGGAGGTGTTGAAGCAAAGCCTGGATAAGGCACTTAGTGCCATGGTCTGGTTGAGTGGATAGGGCTGGTTGCTAGGTTGGACTAGATGAACTTGGAGGTCTCTTCCAACCTGATTGATTCTATGATCTGTGAAATTCTACCTGTGAGATGAGGTGAATCTTTTCATTCCCTTCCCTCTGAGAAATACATCATCATAGGCTTACTGTGTTTTCTTACAGTGGCTGGGAGGCTTATTGATGATTGTGTAATCACACATCTTGTTGTGAAGACAGATTTCCATGCAGTCTTGGTGTTTGGTAAATCATCACTTGGGCTGACAGTAACACATAACATGTGCTCATGTCAGTTTGGAGAGAAGAAAGTAGGGTGGAGTCATAGGTAGCTAATGAGGATGAAAGAGATGTCAGAGGTTGGAAGGGACCCAAGGAATCCAAGCCCCCTGCCAGAGCAGGACCATACTATCTAGCTCAGGTCACACAGGAACACATCCAGACAGGCCTTGAAAGGCTCCAGAGAAGGAGACTCCACAACCTCTCTGGGCAGCCTGTGCCAGTGCTCTGGGACCCTTACAGTAAAGAAGTTCCTCCTCGTCTTGAGCTGGAACCTCCTGTGCTGCAGCTTCCATCCATTGCTCCTTGTCCTATCCCAGGGAGCAGTGAGCAGAGCCTGTGCCCCCACTCCTGACCCCCAGCCCTCAGATATGGATAAACATTTATTCAATCCCCTCTCAGTCTTCTCCAGACTAAACAGTCCCTCAGCCTCTCCTCCTCAGGCAGTGCTCCAGTCCCCTCATCATCCTTGTAGCCCTCTGCTGAACCTTCTCCAGCAGATCCCTGTCCCTCTTCAACTGGGGAGCCCAAAACTGACAGTACTCAAGATGAGGTCTCACCAAGGCAGAGTAGAGGTGGAAGAGAACCTCCCTTGATCTGCTGGACACGCTCTTCTTAATTACACCCCAGGATCCCATTGGTCCTCTAGGCCACAAGGCCACATTGCTGTGCCATGGACAACTTGTTATCCACCAGCACTCCCAGGTCCCTCTCCACAGGTCTGCTTTCCAGCATAGGACAGGCTTCTCCCACAAGCACCATTTGAAAACAGCCTTGGTTTTGGGAAGAGAACCTGGAAGTGTCTGTTAAAGTACCTCCCTCTCTCTGACGTATTTGCAACAAAAGCAGCTACCTTAGGTGCTGTAGACAGGGTGCAGATTTCACCAGGGAGAGTGGCTATGGTTTTAAGAAGGGGAAATTGATCTATTTCTTACGAGAACTGCATTCTTAAAACCATTCAGGAGACCTGAGCAATCTACTTCAGAAGTGTATTGCTGCATAGCTGGGAAGTTGCATGCTTCACTGGGCTGGTGTAACTGAGATGGGGTTGACATCAAATATTTAATACAACTGTGAACCTATCAGCAGAAAAGCAATGTTTTAGTGACACCTTGATGGAAATAACACATCTCCAAAACCCATTCCCACCACTTCTAGTATTTTGAGCTCTGTGTGAAGGGAAGCATTGCATAGCCCAAGGTTTCCCAGTGTCTGATTGGAGTTGTAGCAGAATTTGGAGCAAGTTACAGTATCACAGTCTCACAGTATCACCAAGGTTGGAAGAGACCTCACAACTCATCAAGTCCAACCCTTTACCACAGAGCTCAAGGCTAGACCATGGCACCAAGTGCCACGTCCAATCCTGCCTTGAACAGCTCCAGGGACGGCGACTCCACCACCTCCCTGGGCAGCCCATTCCAGTGTCCAATGACTCTCTCAGTGAAGAACTTTCTCCTCACCTCGAGCCTAAACTTCCCCCGGCGCAGCCTGAGGCTGTGTCCTCTCGTTCTGGCGCTGGCCACCTGAGAGAAGAGAGCACCCTCCCCCTGGCCACAACCACCCCTCAGGCAGTTGTAGACAGCAATAAGGTCACCCCTGAGCCTCCTCTTCTCCAGGCTAAACAATCCCAGCTCCCTCAGCCTCTCCTCGTAGGGCTGTGCTCGAGGCCTCTCCCCAGCCTCATTGCCCTTCTCTGGACACGTTCAAGCATCTCAATGTCCCTTCTAAACTGGGGGGCCCAGAACTGAACACAGTACTCGAGGTGTGGTCTAACCAGTGCAGAGTACAGGGGCAGAATGACCTCCCTGCTCCTGCTGACCACACCATTCCTGATGCAGGCCAGGATGCCATTGGCTCTCTTGGCCACCTGGGCCAAGTTGTTATTCATGAAGTTCCTGGTATTAAAATGTAGGCATCGGATACATTTTAAGCTATGACCAAGTAATCATAGAACCAACCAGATTGGAAGAGACCTCCAAACTCATCCAGTCAACTTAGCACCCAGCCCTGTCCAATCAACCAGACCATGGCACTAAGTGCCTCATCCAGGCTTTTCTTGAACACCACCAGGGATGGTGACTCCACCACCTCCCTGGACAGCCTATTCCAATGCCAATCACTCTCTGGCAACAACTTGCTCCTAACATCCAGCCTAGACCTCCCCTGCCACAACTTGAGACTGTGTCCCCTTGTTCTATAGAGCTGTTCATGTTCAGAGCAGTGTCTCTGGGCCAGTATTTCTGCTTTCCAATACATCCCTGCTACTTTCATTGCCTTTTACCTTGCAACTTACCATGCCCTGCTAGCAAGACAGCTCACTACAGAAAACTCAGTGCTCTCCACATCTTGCTGTGCAGTTTCCAGCTGCCCTGTGCTGTTACAGAATCATAGAGTCAGCCAGGTTGGGATAGACCTCCAAGTTCATCCAGTCCAACCTATCACACAGCCCTATCCAATCAACATGGAATCATGGAATCAGCCAGGTTGGGATAGACCTCCAAGTTCATCCAGTCCAACCTATCACACAGCCCTATCCAATCAACATGGAATCAACCAGGTTGGAAGAGACCTCCAAGCTCATCCAGTCCAACCTAGCACCCAGCCCTGTGCAATCAGCTTGACCATGGCACTAAGTGTCTCATCCAGGCTTTCTTTGAACACCTCCAGGGACAGCTGTTAGATGTTTATATGAAGTGAAAAGTTCTCTGGACAGGAAGCAATACAAAATGATCAAAAGGCTTCATTTTTTTTCCCTTTGTCCCTGAGAATATCTCCCAGGGAGTGGTGTTCTTGTTGAGAGAACATCTTGGACAGACACCTGCAAAATTGGTTTGCTATTGTGTCTGGGTTCATACTTCTCTCTGATAAATGGGATTTTTTTTTTAATATGTGGTTTTGGGGAAGATTAGGAAAAGTTGGTACTTACACAGGCAGTTCCTTTCCCCTTGGGTTTTAGATTGAAGTCCATAGATCTGTGGGGTCTGCTAGCTGCTCTTTTCCATTACAGAAGACAGTCATTCTGCTGTTGCAAATGATGATATCTGTGGTTCTGGAATAGTTGTTGGAGATATTCCTCAGCCATGTGCTCTTTGTAGGGATTTAGTATGAATTGTTTTCCATGATATGCATTTGCATCACTTTTCATGATGTGTGCACTTGCAGCCCAGAAAGCCAACCAAAGCCTGGGCTGCATCAGGAGAAGTGTGGCCAGCAGGTGAGGGAGGTGATTCTCCCCCTCTGCTCTGCTCTGGTGAGACCCCACCTGGAGTACTGCATCCAGTTCTGGAGCCCCTATGACAAAAGAGGTGGGGAGATGCTGGAATGCATCCAGAACAGGGCCAGGAGGATGCTCAGAAGGCTGCAGCAGCTCTGCTGTGAGGACAGACTGAAAAGAGTTGGGGCTGTGCAGTCTGCAGATAGGAGGCTCCCAGGTGACCTTCTTGTGGCATTCCAGGATATGAAGGTGGCCTACCAAAAAGTTGTGGAGGCACTTTTTAGGCTCTCAGGGAGTGACAGGACTGGGAGGAATGGAGCAAAGCTGGAGGTGGGGAGAGTCAGGCTGGCCATGAGGAGGAAGTTGTTGATCATGAGAGTGGTGAGAGCCTGGAATGGGTTGCCCAGGGAGGTGGTTGAGGCCTCATCCATCCCTGGAGGTGTTTAAGGCCAGGCTGGATGGGGCTGTGGTCAGCCTGCTCTAGGGTAGGGTGTTTGTGCCCATGGCAGGGGGGTTGGAACTGGCTGATCCTTGTCGTCCCCTCCAACCCTGACTGATTCTGTGATTCTATGGTAGAGGCTCAAAGAGAGGGAGAGCACAATAGTCTAAAACCTGCAAGCCTCTTGTGCCTAACTCCAATATTGAAGATTCTGCTTTGATTTGAATAGAGAATGGTTGCTTAACTCAACTGAACAGTCCATTAGCAGTACCCAAAGTCTTAACTGCCTCCCACATATGACTGCTTTGGAAGATGGAGGCATAATTGTTCATTATCAGTGCTTCTCAAAAGCCAGAGGGAACTGTAAATGATCACATATTTGTCTAGGACTATCCTAGAAGGCAGATTCTGAATGAAGACATTTATAACAGCTCTTTTTTTTGTCTCTTTTCTCCCCAGGTTGATCTGTATGTTTGCTTGTTCTGTGGCAGAGGAAATAACGAGGACAAACTGTTGCTCTGTGATGGATGTGATGACAGCTATCACACTTTTTGCTTGATTCCTCCTTTACCTGATGTACCCAAGGGGGACTGGAGGTGTCCCAAGTGCGTTGCTGAGGTACAGTTCAATAACAAGTTGAGATTTCCATGTGTGCCTGTGTTCCTGGAAAGATCAGAAGAGCAGTTCAACTTGATGCTGTTCCTTCTGGATGGGAGATAGAGTTTTGTTTGGAATGGTGTCAAGATGAGCTGTGAATCCCCAGTGACTCTTGGTTGATGAGCCACAAGGAGAAAGAAACGTTCCTTTCAGAGCTTCCACATGCTTTCTTTGTTATATAACATTGTGACAGCTACAACTTTGGCATTTGTGTGCTGAGAGCTGAAACTGGATTTGATAAGCTGCTGAGGGAAGAAATGAGGGTGAGCAGTGGGATTGTGGTAGGTGATTCAGCGTGGTGGTGAGGCACTGAAGTGATCCAAGTAAGCAATGTGGGCATAACAGGAGGCTTTGCTTGGTGGGAATTCATTATGGCACTGTTGAGACCAGCTTGTAGCAGAAAGTGAAAGAAATAACCTAGAGAGTTGCAGCTGGTTTATATTTGGTTTAGACTGAAAGGAGGTGCTGAGGCTCTGAAGGTGGAAGCTAGTTGAATTGCCTTGTTGAGAAAGGAACTACCAGGTTGCATGGGATGACTGAGAGGACAGGGAGCAATGGATGGAAGCTGCAGCACAGGAGGTTCCAGTTCCACACAAGGGGAACTTTACTGTGAGGGTCACAGAGCACTGGAACAGGCTCTCTAGAGAGGTTGTGGAGTCTCCTCCTCTGGAGCCCCAGAGAGGTTGTGGAGTCTCCTCCTCTGGAGCCCCAGAGAGGTTGTGGAGTCTCCTCCTCTGGAGCCCCAGAGAGGTTGTGGAGTCTCCTCCTCTGGAGCCTTTCAAGGCCTGTCTGGATGTGTTCCTGTGTGACCTGAGCTAGATTGTGTGGTCCTGCTCTGGCAGGGAGGTTGGACTTGATTATCTCTTTAGGTCCCTTCCAACCCCTAACATCCTGTGACTGATCAGCACCCTGGAGGCATCAACTATCACTTGATTGACTTGCTGTTTGTTGTAAGAAAACAAAATCTATGAGCTCAGAAAGTTGATAAATGCAGGATTCAGAGGGAAAAAGCTTGCAGTTTTTAAATCTGGAGCTAGCTTTAACTCCTTCAAACCATGTTTTCTGCCAAAGCCATGCATGTGTGCATGGCCCTTTCCCTCCACATCCCCCACACTCTTCTGGCTGTGGGTTTCTGCTGTTTTCTCTATGGTGTGCAGCCACAAAATGAAGTGGATCATCTTGCTGCTCTCACCCTTCACCAAGAGAGATTAGATTGTCAGATGAGCTCAGGGAAGTGCTGTTGTGAAAGGTGGAAATACATAGGTACAGGCAAGGCAAAACCAAGCAACCTTTTAGGCTGCTGCTTACAGGATGGGTTAAGCTGCTTGTTTGTTGTTCCCTTAAAAGAGAGCAAAAAAGAAGTATTAGCAAGGAACAGCTATGCAATGTAGGGGCAGTTTAGAGACTATAGTAGTAACCAGAGTGACTGCAGGGGCTTTAGAATGTGGAAGTTCAGAAGACATTTCACATAGAATCACACAGAATGTTAAGGTTTGGAAGAGACCTCAGAAGCTCATCTGGTCCAATCTCTCTGCCAGAGCAAGACCCACCTAGAGCAGATTACACAGGAACACATCCAGGTGGGTTTTGAATGTCTCCAAAGAAGGAGGTTGCATAGCCTCTCTGGGCAGCCTCTTCTGGTGCCCTGTGACAGGACACCAGATTGTATATTATGTTTATTATTGTTATATATTGTATTTATATGTATATATTATGGCTTGCACACATTGTCCTGACTCCAGCCTCCTGACACTCATTCTTTACGTACTGATAAACATGAATGAGGTCACTCCTCAGGTTGCTCCAAGCCAAAGATGGAACTGGTGATCACAGTATCACCAAGGTTGGAAGAGACCTCACAGATCATCAAGTCCAACCCTTTACCACAGAGCTCAAGGCTAGACCATGGCACCAAGTGCCACGTCCAACCCGGCCTTGAACAGCCCCAGGGACGGTGACTCCACCACCTCCCCGGGCAGCCCATTCCAGTAGCCAATGACTCTCTCAGAGAGACTCAACTCCCTCAGCCTTTTCTCCTGGCTTCCTGCGGACTCTTTCAAGCAGTTCCCTGAGGTACTTCTTGAACTTTGGGGCCCAGAACTAGACATGGTATTTGAGATGTGGCCTCACCAGGGCAGAGTAGAGGGGGAGAGGAGGTGCGCTCTTGACCTGCTAGCTGCACCACTTCTAATCCAGCCCAGGATGCCATTGGCCGTCTTGGCCACAAGAACACATTGCTGACTCATGGTCAACCTGTTGTGCCCCAGGGCCCCCAGGTCCATTTCCCTTTCACTGCTCTTCAGGAGGTCAGTCCCCAAGCTATGCTGTTCTTCCTAGATGCAAGACTTTACACTTGCTCTTACTGCATTTCATTAAACTTCCTCTCTCCCAGCTCTCCAGCCTGAATGACAGCAGAGCCTTCATTACTGCTGCTAGGGAAAACAGGAGTATGTTGTTATGCCCAAGGCAAAAAAATATGCATGCAGGGACAAAACCAGGAAAGTTAAGGGGCCAAGTAAGTTGTTACTAGAAGGTAATGCAGGAAGTACTTGAAAACTTCTGAAAATACTTTGAAAGTAAGAGGAAGAGTGGAAAAAAATGTAGCTGTGTTATATAATGGACAGTAAACAAATGCCAGCAGAAAGAAATGCTTACTTTGTGCTTCATTTTTCACTTGGAATGCTAATTGTGCATGGAAGCTTCATGTGCTGTTAGCTTCTGTTCTGGCCCCCTGCTCTTAAGAGGCATAAGGCAAAGGGCTATTTACATGTATTCAGGTCCCTGATGTTTGGCAGTGTTACACATGTAAAATCTCTGGTTGCAGGCTCCAGTTAAGAACTGCTTTGATAACCAATGGGCATAGTCTAAGGATAGTTCCTCTTGAAGGGAAAGAAACTACTGATCCCTTGAAGTCCTTTCCAATGTGAGTTGGAGGGGATGTCCAAAGCTCATCCAGTCCAACCCAGTCTGCACTCAGCAGGGACATCCTCAATTAGATCAGGTTGCGCACAGCCCTGTCCAGCCTCACCTTGATTATTTCCAGGGATGGGGCCACAACCACCTCCCTGGGCAACCTGTTCCAGTATTCCACTAGCAAAGAGCTTGCTCCTAACATCCAGTCTAAATTTGCTCTGCTCTAGTCTGAAGCCACTGCCCTTGTCCTGTCCCTGCAGGCCTTTCCAAACAATCTCCTTACAGCCTTCTTGTAGCTCCCTTCAGGTACTATCACAGTATCACACAGTCTCACAGTATCACCAAGGTTGGAAGAGACCTCACAGATCATCAAGTCCAACCCTTCACCACAGAGCTCAAGGCTAGACCATGGCACCAAGTGCCACGTCCAATCCTGCCTTGAACAGCTCCAGGGACGGCGACTCCACCACCTCCCTGGGCAGCCCATTCCAGTAGCCAAT
This sequence comes from Tricholaema leucomelas, assembly GCA_013400475.1. Taxonomy (NCBI): domain Eukaryota; kingdom Metazoa; phylum Chordata; class Aves; order Piciformes; family Lybiidae; genus Tricholaema lacrymosa; species Tricholaema leucomelas. The sequence goes on along the minus strand of WAAF01020799.1, from coordinate 88,366 downwards.
GACTCTCTCAGTGAAGAACTTTCTCCTCACCTCAAGCCTAAATTTCCCCTGGCGCAGCCTGAGGCTGTGTCCTCTTGTTCTGGTGCTGGCTGCCTGAGAGAAGAGAGCAACCTCCTCCTGGCTACAACCACCCCTCAGGTAGTTGTAGACAGCAATAAGGTCTCCCCTGAGCCTCCTCTTCTCCAGGCTAAACAATCCCAGCTCCCTCAGCCTCTCCTCGTAGGGCTGTGCTCGAGGCCTCTCCCCAGCCTCGTCGCCCTTCTCTGGATACGCTCAAGCATCTCAATGTCCCTTCTAAACTGGAAGGTTCTAAACTAGAAGGTTGCTATTAGGTATCCCTGGAGCCTTCTCTTCTTCAGGCTGAACACTCTCAGCAGCTTCAGCCTGTCCTTGTAGCAGATCTGTTTCAACCTCCTGATCACTTTTGTGTCCCTCTTGGGGGTCTGCTCCATCAGGTCCACATCTTTCCTGTATTGAGGGCTCCAGAGCTGGAGCTGCAGTCCTGTTTGTTTATGGCTGAGCAGCTGACCATCAGATATTTGAACACAAACAAGCCAGAACTAAGTCTGATATATGTAAACATTGGTCAGATACAAAAGGGCAGAAAAGGACACTGTTGAAGGGGGTGGGAGAATAGCTGAAATGTGCACTAGTGGGGTTTGACTTTTAGGTTGAGTGGGGATAGAACATTGTAAGCCTGGGAGGTGTTCTGTCGGGAGGGTCACGTCTGCTGCTAGCTGCATTGCATGTTTGAGTTTCCTTCTCCCTCTTCACTTTCTCAGCACCAAATCTGTGGGTAATTTACTGACTTGCTAAATTGTTCAGCAGCAGTTTGGATGCAGCATGCCCTGTGGCTGGCTGAACATCTTGTGCACCCTTGTGCTCTCTGACTGGCAGTGGTAGATGATGAAACTTAGCTTTGAACAGGAAAGCAGAAGTGTGGAGCGTTTGGGTTTACGACCTTAGATTAGCTTCTGTGCAGTGAATTCTGTTCTGTTTCCGTTGTGGCAGGACTTCCTCAGCTGGAAAAGCACCCAAAACTTAGTGTCCTTGGTGAGGACTCAGATGGACAGTGGGTGGGGGGGAGTTTGCTAAAAGGGTAACAGTCACCATCTGCTGCTGGGAACAGAATTTTTGTGTTCTCTCTCCTAGGAGTGCAACAAACCCCGAGAGGCCTTTGGATTTGAACAAGCTGTCAGGGAATACACTCTCCAGAGCTTTGGTGAAATGGCTGATAACTTCAAGTCTGATTATTTCAACATGCCAGTCCATGTGAGTTTCAACTTCTGTAGTGATTCCTTGTAGGGAGAAAAAGAGAAGAGGTTTCAGCTGATCCTGGCTTTTTACTGAAGCATTTTAGCTTTGTTTTAAAGAGGTACCATAGGTTTCAAACATGCAACCATTGTTTAGCTTTCAGACAACCTGGCCTCACTTCAACTTCATTTCCCCCTTTTCCTCTGATGGATCAACAGCTTTATTACTTGATAGGGTGTACCATATTTGTTGAACTCTGCAAAGTTCTTGCTCTTTTTGATTAATTGAACTGAGTTATCTTGTTCTTGCTTGGCACAGAGGTCTTCCTCCCACCCTTGCTGTGCCATTTGCCTTTGTTTAGTCTGTTCAGAGGATAAGTCATTGTGTTCTTCCCTCTTCTTGTAGAAAAATCAATAGACTGAATCTGTCTGATAATCACATGGTGCATGGGTGATGGTGCTTGGTTGTTGTTGTTGTTGTGTTTATTGATGTTTGGTTTGGGGTGTTTTGTGTGTGTGTGTTACACATCTCAGCAGCATTTTTAAAGCTATCATTTCTGCTTTGGCACAATTCCACTATCCTGTTGACTGCAGGCAGCACCAAACTCCTATTTCAGGGTTCTTTAGTCATTTATGGGCATTTTTGCTAAAGCTTCTACCCTTAAGTACTCCAATTTGTGATTCAGGTTTAGGGTATCATGGAATCAGCCAGGTTGGAAGAGATCTTCAACACCATCCAGTCCAACCTAGCACCCAGTCCTATCCAGTCAACTAGACCATGGTACTAAGTGCCTCATCCAGGCTTTTCTTAAACACCTCCAAGGACAGTGACTCCACCACCTCCCTGGGCAGCCCATTCCAATGCCAATCACTCTCTCTGGCAACAACTTCCTCCTAACATCCAGCCTAGACCTCCCCTGGCACAACTTGAGACTGTGTCCCCTTGTTCTGTTGCTGGTTGCCTGGCAGAAAAGACCAACCCCCACCTGACTACAACCTCCCTTCAGGTAGTTGTAGACAGCAATAAGGTCTCCCCTGAGCCTCCTCTTCTCCAGGCTAAACAAACCCAGCTCCCTCAGCCTCTCCTTGTAGGGTTTGTGTTTCAGGTACTAAGCAAAGCAAAGAATAAAGCTTATCTTACAAATAAGCTTCATAAGTGAATGTGTCTAAGTAAGAGTTTTAGTGAGCTGTGTGAAGCTTGCAGTCTTGAACTCAATTCTTGATGTGCATTTCCTTACTCTTACTCAGAAGTTCTGGTTGCTGTTCTGTGAAACAGTTTGGAATTTGCCTGCTGTTCATCCTGCTTGGCTGCTGCTGGCTGGCTCCCCCTCCCCTTCTTTTTAGCTGTACTTCTGGTAACCTCATCTTGCTTTTGGTTCATTCCATGCCTTGTGATGCTCCATCCTGTTTCTGTTACATTGCAGCTACGATTACGGAGCACAGATCAGAATGTGTGGCTGTGGAGAGATTGAGGAGACAAAGGGAGTGGCCTTGGGGTTGGAAAATTCACAGGGGATTAGTGAGGATTTGTTTAAGTGATGACTGCTGTGTTTTCTCTGCACGTACTCTTAGCATCCTTTCCACTTTCAGATGGTTCCCACCGAGCTTGTAGAGAAAGAGTTCTGGCGCTTGGTGAGCAGCATAGAGGAAGATGTGATCGTGGAATATGGAGCTGACATCTCATCCAAGGACTTTGGAAGCGGCTTCCCAGTGAAGGATGGCCGACGAAAGCTGATGCCAGAGGAGGAGGTGAGAAACAGGATATGGGAACTGACCCCATTCTTTGCTCTGCATGAGATTTCACATTAAGAATTTAGGTCAGAAATTGAGGTGGATCTTTTTCACCAAGAAATTGCATAGGGCTTTTGCATGCACTTAACTCCATTTGGGCAGGGCATTAATCTGATCTTTTAGCTTCTTCTGCAGATCTGATTACTGATAGCTAAGCTGCTTTTCATTACTGGAGTGGCACCTGGTTTGTATTGCTGAATCTTAGCAGGCAAAGATGTGCTAGTGTGTCTAAGTATGAGGACACTTAAGATTGCTTTTTTTTCTCCTCAATATTCCAGACCCTTCTTTCACAGTTAGCTGAAGAAACAGTTCTAACCTGGTTAGCTGAAGAAACAGTTCTAACCTGCCAGGGAGGTTGATAATTGATTATTGATGATCTGGACCAGGGGATTGAGTCCAGCACCAGTAAGTTTGCAGATGACACCAAGCTAGGAGCAGATGTGGATCTGTTGGAGGGTAGGAGAGCCCTGCAGAGGGACCTGGACTGGGTGGGTGGGGAGAAGCCAGTGGGATGAGATTGAGCAAGGCTAAGTGCAGGGTTCTACACTTTAGCCACAACAACCCCAAGCAGCACTACAGGCTGGGGACAGAGTGGCTGAGAGCAGCCAGGCAGAAAGGGTAGAGGTGCTGGTAGAGAGTAGCTGAAGATGAGGCAGCAGTGTGCCCAGGTGGGCAGGAGAGCCAATAGCATCCTGGCCTGGATCAGGAGCAGTGTGGCCAGCAGGACAAGGAAAGTTTTTCTGCCCCTGTACTCAGCACTGCTCAGGCCACACCTTGAGTGCTGTGTCCAGTTCTGGGCTCCTGAATTTAAGGGAGATGTTGAAGTACTGTCTTTTCTTAAACACCTCCAGGCATGGTGACTCCACCACCTCCCTGGGCAGCCCATTCCAATGCCAATCACTCTCTGACAACAACTTCCTCCTAACATCCAGCCTAGACCTCCCCTGGCACAACTTGTGATTGTGTTCTCTTGTTCTGTTGCTGGTTACCTGGCAGAAGAGACCAACCCCACCTGGCTACAGCCTCCCTTCAGGTAGCTGCAGACAGCAATGAGGTCTGCCCTGAGCCTCCTCTTCTGCAGGCTGCACACCCCCAGCTCCCTCAGCCTCTCCTCACAGGGCTGTGCTCCAGGCCCCTCACCAGCTTTGTCGCCCTCCTCTGGACACCTTCCAGTACTTCAACCTCTGTCTTGAATCGAGGAGCCCAGAACTGGACACAGCACTCAAGGTGTGGCCTGACCAGTGCTGAGTACAGAGGAAGAATAGAAATGGACAGGCTGATCTCTTCCTTTGTGCGTTCTTGCTCTGGAGCTGCTGTCCTTGCATTCTTCTGATCTGTCAGAATTCTCTTTGTTGTTGTTTTTTTGGCAGGACTATGCACTTTCTGGTTGGAACTTGAACAACATGCCAATTCTAGAACAATCAGTGCTTGCTCACATCAATGCAGACATCTCTGGCATGAAGGTGCCTTGGCTGTATGTTGGGATGTGCTTCTCCTCATTTTGCTGGCACATTGAGGATCATTGGAGCTATTCCATCAACTACCTGCACTGGTATGGGCTCCTCTTTGTCAGTCTACCTTGATCCTGTTCTGTTTGTTGTTAGTATGTTTGTAGTTCTACTTGAAATTGCCTCCTCACACTGATGAGGTTTTCACTAAGCAGCTAAATCATCGAATGGTTTAGGTTGGAAGAGACCTCTGAAGGTCATTCAGTCCAGCCCCCTGAACAGGGGCATCCTCAACTAGATCTGGTTGCCCAGAGCCCTGTCCAGCCTCACCTTGAATATTTCCAGTGATGAATGTTCCATTTTCTCAGCTGAGGCAGGTTAAAAGCATCTCCAGGTACTGTTTGATGCACTTGGGTTTTTTTTGGGTTCTTTACTGAAGATGTGGTCAGGCGTTGGAACAAGTTGCCCAGTGAGGTGGTGGAGTCACCATCCCTGTAGGGCCTAGTGAGGTGGTGGAGTCACCATCCCTGGAGGGCCCGGGGAGGTGGTGGAGTCACCATCCCTGGAGGGCCCGGGGAGGTGGTGGAGCCACCATCCCTGGAGGGCCCGGGGAGGTGGTGGAGCCACCATCCCTGGAGGGCCCGAGGAGGTGGTGGAGTCACCATCCCTGGAGGGCCCGGGGAGGTGGTGGAGTCACCATCCCTGGAGGGCCCGGGGAGGTGGTGGAGTTACCATCCCTGGAGATGTTCAGAAAATGTGTAGATGTGGAGCTCTTAATGGCCATTGGTAGGTCCCCAGTTGGACTCTTCTGACCTGAGATGGTCTTTTGCAGCTGAGCCAAGGCTGCAGCTCTCTAACAGTGCCCTGTGGTTGTGCCTTGCCAGGGGTGAGCCGAAGACGTGGTATGGTGTGCCGTCCCACGCCGCAGAGCAGCTGGAAGACGTGATGAAGGAGTTGGCTCCTGAGCTATTTGAATCCCAGCCTGATCTCCTTCATCAGCTGGTCACTATCATGAACCCCAACGTGCTGATGGAGCATGGTGTCCCAGTGAGTATGTCGTGTATTTTTTTACAGAGAGCCAACAGAAATGAAGGTCTCAAATGAATTGGAGCTAAAAAACAACCAACCCAGAATTATATTTGGAGAGGGGATACAGCTGATAAGTGCAGCAGCCATCACTGTTGTTTCCTTTTCACAGCCTGTCATCTCATTTTTCTCGCTGGAATATCCCAGCTAGGCTCAAACTAGCACAGGATTCAGAAACTGCTGGCTTATATCTTCAGCTTTTTTCACTAAGGCTTCACTTAGAAGCAATCCTTACCACGTTTGGGGTAGCTATGTTGCCTGTGGCATTCTCTAGGTAGAGAAAATGCTGTTCAAACATCTTATTGTATAGGGTTAATACTCCAGGAGGAGTGTCCCTGAACTCCACACTTGACCTCAGGTGGTCTTGCCCCCTCCCCAGGGGTGGGTCTGAACACCACCAGGTGATGGTTAGCCCACTCCCCCCTTCCTGTCCCATAAAAGCAGGGGGCCTTCCTGTTCCTCTCTCTCTCTGGACCACTCCACAGCTCACTCTCTGGACCACACTGCAGCTCTCTCTGCACCCCTGCATCTCTCCACACATGTTACCAGCCACTTGGTCACCACCATCACCAACTCGGGTTGTATTTATACCTTTTGTATTTGTTATTCTTCCTTCCCTACACCTTTGTAACCTCCCTACCTCTGATACCCTTTCAGGCTGCTGCCAGACTTTTTAGGCTGTTGCCAGACTTTTTAGGCTGTTGCCAGACTTTTTAGGCTGTTGCCAGACTTTTTAGGCTGTTGCCAGACTTTTTAGGCTGTTGCCAGACTTTTTAGGCTGTTGCCAGACTTTTTAGGCTGTTGCCAGACTTTTTAGGCTGTTGCCAGACTTTTTAGGCTGTTGCCAGACTTTTTAGGCTGTTGCCAGACTTTTTAGGCTGTTGCCAGACTTTTTAGGCTGTTGCCAGACTTTTTAGGCTGTTGCCAGACTTTTTAGGCTGTTGCCAGACTTTTTAGGCTGTTGCCAGACTTTTTAGGCTGTTGCCAGACTTTTTAGGCTAAGGCTTCACTTAGAAGCAATCCTTACCACTTTTGGGGTAGCTACGTTGCCTGTGGCATTCTCTAGGTAGAGAAAATGCTGTTCAAACATCTTGTTAAGTATTGTATAGGGTTAATACTCCAGGAGGAGTGTCTCTGAACTCCACACTTGACCTCAGGTGGTCTTGCCCCCTCCCCAGGGGTGGGTCTGAACACCACTAGGTGATGGTTAGCCCACACCCCCCCTTTCTGTCCCATGAAAACAGGGGGACTTCATGTTCCTCTCCCTCTCTCTGGACCACTCCACAGCTCTCTCTGCATCCCTGCATCTCTCCACACACGTTACCAGCCACTTGGTCACCACCATCACCAACTCGGGTTGTATTTATACCTTTTGTATTTGTTATTTCCCCTTCCCTACTCCTTTGTAACCTCCCTACCTCTGATACCCTTTTAAGTTATTGTTAAATTTTCATTTTAACTTCCAAATCGAGTGAGATTGAGTTATTTGGGTGTTGCTTACCTTTCCTCTCTACTTCTAATTCCTTGCTCTGAGGAAGGAGGGGGGAGAGGGAAGGGCACTCTACAAATTGTCATTGGGTCTATCAAATTTATTAGAGGCTCTGGGAATTTAAATTCGAACCCAGACAAGTATCTCTTGAACTCTGTTTCAAGTTTGTTGTTTTTGTTTTCCCCACTGTCTTTGTATTAGGTCTACAGGACAAATCAGTGTGCTGGCGAGTTTGTGGTGACCTTCCCTCGTGCCTATCACTCTGGGTTCAACCAGGGATACAACTTTGCCGAAGCTGTGAACTTCTGCACTGCTGACTGGGTCTGTTCATTTCTCTGTTTGCTATGTCTGCTAGGTCACCTTTACAAAGGAGTGCCTTAGTAACTTAACCACCTGGAGAAGGGTCTTGTAAGTTACAAAGTAGTGTTTTATGTTTGGAGTTCCTGGCACCAGAGTTTAAGACTGATGTGATTTTCTGTTCCATAAAATAATTTTGATGAGGCCATAATTTTCAGCAGCTTCAACCTGAGACTTTGGCTTTAGGTCTTCCTTTTTAAGTATTGATCTAGCAAGAAAGTGACATCTGTCATTAATTTTAGCTACTCTTTCTGTGGTGCCTCTTTCTGAATTTGATGTAGATTCACATGATCCCAGGATGTGTTAGGGGTTGGAAAGGACCTTTGGAGACAAAGCTGGTGAGAGGCCTGGAACACAAGCCCTATGACAAGAGGCTGAGGGAGTTGGGGTTGTTTAGTCTGGAGAAGAGGAGGCTTAGGGCAGGATATTCTGCCCCTGTACTCAGCATTGGTCAGGCCACACCTTGAGTACTGTGTCCAGTTCTGGGCTCCTCAATTCAAGAGAGATGTTGAGGTACTGGAATGTGTCCAGAGAAGGGCAACGGAGCTGGTGAAGGGCCTGGAGCACAGCCCTGTGAGGAGAGGCTGAGGGAGCTGGGGGTGTGCAGCCTGCAGAAGAGGAGGCTCAGGGCAGACCTCATTGCTGTCTACAACTACCTGCAGGGAGGCTGTAGCCAGGTGGAGTTCGTCTCTTCTGCCAGGCAAGCAGCAAGAGAAGAGGGAGACACAGTCTCAGGTTGTGCCAGGGGAGTTCTAGGCTGGATGTTAGGAGGAAGTTGTTGTCAGAGAGAGTGATTGGCATTGGAATGGGCTGCCCAGGGAGGTGGTGGAGTCACCCTCCCTGGAGGTGTTGAAACCAAGCCTGGCTGGGGCTCTTAGTGCCATGGTCTGGTTGATTGGCCACAACCTCTCTGGGCAGCCTGTGCCTAGTCAAGAGCTCTTCAGTCAAGAAATTCTTCCTGATGTTGATCTGGAACTTGCTGTGCTTTAGTTTCCATCCAGTGCCCCTTGTGCTGTGCCAGGGCACAAGTGAGCAGAGGCTGTCCCTTCCTTCCTGACCCTCAGCCCTCACTTATTTATAGACATTGCTCAGATCCTCTCTCAGCCTTCTCCTCTCCAGACTAAGCATCACCAGAGCTCTCAGCCTCTCCTCATCGGCATCGTTGTACCCCTCCCTTGGACTTTACAGTAGATCCCTGTCCCTCTGGAACTGAGGAACCCAGAACTGGATGCACTCTTCCAGGTGGGGCCTCACTAGGGCAGGATAGAGGGGGAGGAGAACTGCTGGATCAAGGTTAACATCCTGAACAGCTGTAGTCATGCCACATGTGAACAGAGCTATGGGAACTGTTCAGGAGGCCTTCAACTGTGTCCTGTCAATATCCAGGGTTTACAACTGGAAGTTATGATCTCACCTGTAGTTTATCTAACTCTTGACTTTATTTCTGCTACTTTCAAATAGAAACTTTAGTCCTTCATCAAGGAATGCTTTTCATTTGTCAGAAGGGTTGACTGCAGTATGTCACTGTTCTTTTTTTTTCCTCCTGTGCTTCTGAGGTAGTCTTTGCATAGCCTCTGAAGAACTGCAAAACACAGACCAACCATTTGGTTGGTTTAAAGCAAAGGAAAACTTCCTTTGCTTTAAAAGACACAAAAAGAGTGCTACAAGTTATAGTTAAGTCCAGGCATCTTCTGTCTGTGTCCAAGCATGGTGATATCTGGAGGACAATGCATTCACTTCAGCGTAGCCCAGAAGACTTCTTTCTGGCGATAGTTTCTTTCCACTCAAAACTTAAACTTATGTCTGAGGGCTGTTACTGTTGGCTTTGTGCCATATGATGAGACTCTCTCAGTCTTGGTCTTTTCCCAGCCTTGTCCAAGGTAGGGAAGAGGGAGTTTTCCCCAGAGTGATAGCTGTCTTTGTTTTGTAGCTCCCCATTGGACGCCAGTGTGTGAGTCACTACCGAAGGCTGGGCCGTCACTGCGTCTTCTCCCATGAAGAGTTGATCTTCAAGATGGCTGCAGATCCAGAGTGCCTGGACGTTGGGCTGGCTGCCATGGTCTGCAAGGAGATGACTCTAATGATAGAAGAAGAAACACGGCTGAGGGAGTCTGTTGTACAGATGGTGAGCAAAAAGACAGCTCTCAGTTTGCTGGCAAAAGAGCTTTTGCTTTGCCTTGCCCTCACCTGAATGAAGGTGATCAGAGGGGTGGAGCACCTCTGCTATGAGGACAGGCTGAGAGAGTTGGGGCTGTGCAGCCTGGAGAAGAGAAGGCTTCCAGGAGACCTTAGAGTGGCTTTCCAGTATCTGAAGGGAGCCTACAGGAAGGCTGGGGAGGGACTACTGACAAGGTTTGGTAATGTCAGGACGAGGGGGAATGGGTTTAAGCTGGAAGAGGGGAGATTTAGACTGGATGTTAGGAGGAAGTTCTTTACAGTGAGGGTGGTGAGACACTGGCACAGGTTGCCCAGGGAGGTTGTGGATCCTTCCTCCCTGGAGGCGTTTAAGGCCAGGCTGGATGAGGCCTTGAGCAAGCTGCTCTAGTGGGAGGTGTCCCTGCCTATGGCAGGGGGTTGGAGCTGGATGATCCTTGAGGTCCCTTCCAACCTAAGTCATTCTATGAATTAGAGTTACGGAGTATCAAAGTCTGGAGAACAGAGATGTGCAGACAAAATTTGGGAAAGCTGAGAGACGACTCAATATGGACTAGCTTCAGGGCAATCCAAAGCTTTAGTGAGAGCATCAGGGTTCAAGTCACAGAGGACATATACTTTAGTCAGGGTGAGCCAAAATGAGCACACCCAGCATGCAATGCGGTGCTGTTAATTAGCAATCGGCGCATAGAAAGGTTGGAATTTGCATGATCCTCCCTACTTGCAGTTTCTGCTAAGCCTAAAATCCCTCCCAAACTGGACACAGTCCCACAGAAGTTGTTCATCAGAAGGCTCAAGGACAAATTCCTTTTGAGCTTCTTCACACACACTGCTGTGGCTTACTGCGTTTCAATACTCAGATCTCACGTTCAAGGCTTGATTGTACAAGCTTCTAGGGGCTTGTGCCCCCTCTCCTTCAGCCAGTTCCCAACAGAGATGAAGAATATCTGTCCAGAGGAGCAAGATCAGTTTTTAGAGATTTCTGTGTTGTGAAATTAAGGTGCAGACGAGACCATTCTGGTCTCTGAATGGAGGTTTGAGTTGCCATTGGAATGGGCTGCCCAGGGAGGTGGTGGAGTCACCATCCCTGGAGGTGTTCAGGAAAAGCCTGGGTGAGGCATTTAGTGCCATGGTCTTGATGACTGGATAGGGCTGGGTGCTAGGTTGGGCTGGATGAGCTTGGAGGTCTCTTCCAACCTAGTTGATTCTATTCTATTCATATATTGCCACAAAACTATTTATTAAAGGATAAAGTTGGACAAAACAGAGGAAGAGAGAGAGAAGGTGGGGAGAGAAATAAAAAGAACAACAGAGAAGAAGAGAAGAAGCAGGGAAGGAAAAGAGCTGGNAGAGAGAGGGGAAAATAGAAACAAAAGAGGGGGGGGGGGGAGAGAGAGAGAGAGAGAGAGGGAGAGAGAGAGAGAGAGAGAGAGAGAGAGAGAGAGAGAGAGAGAGGAGTGCGTGGCCCAGGGATGATCTGTGGCGTCCATCAAGGGGTCTTCTGGTGGTGCTGCTGGTGGCGGTGCAGCTCTGGAGGTCCACACTTGGTAGTCTGGTGGAGGTGCACCCCTTTGGCAGGCATTCCTCCTGGCTTTTATAGGGTTTTTTAGATGAGTGTGCAGGTGCAGCTCCCCAGGCAATCTTCCTGTGTATTCATACATTCACAGGGGAAGGGCCTCTGCCCCCTCCCTGCGCTGTACCTGTCCATATCCCGAATACACAGAAGCCTTTTCTCTTCGGGGTAGCTGAGGTAAGATGTACACATCCTGGGCATTCAAGCCAGACTGAGCTCCAAGAATTCCCAAGGCATTTGTCTGTTGATTTGCATCCCTGAGCTTTCAGCCAAACACCTAGTTGAGTCGGGAAGGTTAACAAAAGCAATCTTTATCTTTGTTGATTAGGGAGAGAGGCTGTAATCTTTGTCTTTGTCGATGAACAAGAGAGAGGATTTAGACTCTCACACTCAGCAAGTCTGCTTTTTCTTTCGGTTAGGGAGTGCTGATGTCTGAAGAAGAGGTGTTTGAACTGGTTCCAGACGATGAGCGGCAGTGCACAGCTTGCAGAACCACGTGCTTCTTGTCAGCTCTTACATGTTCCTGTAATCCTGAGCGTCTGGTATGCTTATACCATCCATCTGATTTATGTCCATGTCCCATGCAGAAGAAGTGTCTAAGGTACACAGAATTTTAACCCCTCCCTCTCACTTTTCTTCTGTATCCAATAGTTTGCTGGAAACCAGTGACCAAATGCAGCATTTGGCCACAATTCACTCTTAAAGGAGTGTTTTCATCCTCTTTGCTTGTTTTTTTGCTTCCAGGGCAGCAGGTATTACACATGTTCTGTCTTTTGTTGTGGCTGGGGAAAAAAAAAATCAGTCTAAGCAAGATGCTGACTTTTGCATGGCTTCTAATTCTCTTTCTGTGTTTTCTTTCCCTGTCTCCAGGTACCGATACCCTCTAGAAGATCTTCCTTCCTTGCTGTACGGAGTGAAAGTTAGAGCACAGTCTTATGACACTTGGGTCAGTAGAGTTACAGAGGCTCTGTCTGCCAATCTCAACCACAAGAAAGGTCAGACTTCTATCATTCCATAGTAGGATGCTCTGATGCTTTGTTCTGTGTTCTTCATTAACACCCTGTATTGCTTAGTGGGAATAAGAGGTTAGATGGTCTGAGAATGTAATGAAACTCCTCCTTGTGAGTCTCAAATGGAACTAGATTGTTGGAAGCTAGGTTGAAGGCTTTGGAAACAGTCTAAAATCTCTTTTGGTTTTGCATGCAAATGATTTATGTGCTGTTATTACAGATGTGATTGAGCTGAGAGTAATGTTGGAGGACGCTGAAGACAGGAAGTATCCAGAGAATGATTTGTTCCGCAGGCTCAGAGATGCTGTGAAAGAAGCAGAGACCTGTGCTTCAGTAGCACAGCTGCTTCTGAGTAAAAAGCAGAAACACAGGTAGGACAAGGTGGTTTTGCCACAGTTGTACATTGTGTTGTTGGTTGACTGCACCATAAGATGTGCCCGGGTGGCCAAGAGAGCCAGTGGCATCCTGGCCTGGATCAGGAACAGTGTGGCCAGTAGGACAAGGGAGGTTATTTTGCCCCTGGACTCAGCACTGGTCAGGCCACACCTTGAGTGCTGTGTCCAGTTCTGGGCTCCTCAATTCAAGGGAGATGTTGAGGTACTGGAATGTGTCAGNTAGGCACTTATTGCCATGGGCTGGGTGCTGGGTTGGACTGGATAATCTTAGAGGTCTCTTCCAGCCTGGTTGATTCTTATATTGGCAATTATGTCCATTCACACAGCAGACAAAGCCAAGACAGTGGAAGGACACGGACCAAGCTGACTATGGAGGAGCTTAAAGCATTTGTGCAGCAGCTGTTTAGCTTACCCTGCATTATCAGCCAGGCCCGACAAGTAAAGGTAAGCTTGCATCTGCTCCTTGGGTAATGCCATCCTTTTTGCTTTTGGGTTGGTTGGCTTTTGTTTGGGTGGGTGGTTTTTAGCAGATAAAGTTGCCTGGTGTAGAGGACAAAAGGCTTTTTACTTTAAGAATCAGTCCTGCACTGGCTGAGATGGGTTCAAGGGGGAGATAGTGTTTCCTTTGTAGCTTCCAGTGTAAAGCCTGCAGGTGCTTTGCAGTCCTAACTGTGGCCTCAGGAAAGGAAGTAAAAGACTCTGGATACAGCTCATTCTGTGTCACCCTGCTTCACCCCTGTGGATAATTTGCTGCTGTTAAAGTTTTGCTCTCTGTCCATAATGGAATGGGTACATTTATTTCCTGCTCTTTTGCAGCTGCATCTCCTCTGTGCACAGCAGATGAACATGTAGAGCCATTAGGGTGTGGATATCTGTTGCTTTCTCAGATGCTCTAAAGTATTCCACCTGGCATCTGCTGCTGTTTCAGAAGGATATGGCAGCCTTTGTGTAGCAATCAGACAGTGGCAGGCTGCATTTAGGTGAAAGAGCAGAGCACTTCATGTGGTTATGTGTGCATTTCTTCAGGTGCTTGTTGCAGTGGGCATCATCAGGTGTGCTGGTCTCACTCTAGCTAAACTGAGTTCCTAGCCCCCAGCACTGGTCAGATGGCCCAGTTTTACTTCTCTGAAGCACTAACTCTTATGCCAGCATGATTAATGCTTTCTTAAGTGGTAGAATTGATGGTTCCATCCTAGCCCTTATGTGTTTTCACAGAGACTTCTGAGGGGTATATTGATGTGCTTCTGTATAGGAGAGTGGAAACAGAATTACACTGGCACTTGTCACGTTTGACACTGTCTTCTACAGCATCCCTCTGGCTAAACTGAGGCAGTGTGGTCTGGATGATCAGACAGTGAGGTGGATATGGAACTGATTGAAAGAAAGAATCCAGAGAGTTGTGGTCAGTGGGATGGAGTCTAATTGGAGGTCTGTAACTAGTGAAGTCCCACAGGGGTCAGTATGGGGACCAGTTCTGTTCGATACACTCATCAGTGACCTGGATGAGGGCACAGAGTACACTGTCAGCAAGTTTGCTGGTGACACCAAACTGGTTGCAGTGGCTGCCACACCAGGAGGCTGTGCTGCCTTTCAGCCAGACCTGGGCAGGCTGGAGGGGTGGGCAGGGAGAAATGGAATGAAATTCAGCAAGGGCAAGGGTAGAGTCTGGCACCTGGGAAAGAACAACCCCAGGGATCAGGATAGGTTGGGGACTGACCTGTTGGAAGGCAGTGAAGGGGAAAAGGATTTAGGGTCCTAGTTGATAGGAGGATAGCCATAAGCCAGCAATGTGCTGTGTTGGCCAGGAGGGCCAATGCCATTCTGGGGTGTATTAGAAGGGCTGTGGTTAGTAGGTCGAGAGAGATTCTCCTGCTCCTCTACTCTGCCCTGGTGAGGCCACATCTGGAATGTGGTGTACAGGTCTGGGCCCCTCAGTGCAAGAGGGACATAGAACTGCTGGAGAGAATCCAGCACAGAGCCACAAAGATGCTGAAGGGAATAGAACAGCTCTGATATGAGGAGAGCCTGAGGGAGCTGGGGCTGTGCTGCTGGGAGAGGAG
>WAAF01020799.1:39352-70868 GCA_013400475.1 Tricholaema leucomelas | reverse complement strand
TTTAGTAATCACCCAGACTAGACTCAGCCAGCTCTGGAAATTGAATGAAGCTTATATTTACAGCTAGCACAATATACAAGCAGGTATTTGCAGTATAGACAGAAATAGACAAGGTAAAAATTAATACAGAAACACAACAGCCCTCCCAGAAACCTGAGTCCCCAGGAGGGGCTCTCAACCACTCCTTCACCTTCCCCCTACCCCTCTCAACCTTACCTCAGTCCCAAGGAAGAATGGAGGTTTGGCCAGGGGGGTTAGGAAGCAAAGTGGATTAGTCAAAAAGGGAGGATGAGGTTAGAGAGAGAGATACAGCTCAGCCAGTTCCCCAGTCCCAAGCAAGACTCCCTTATCTATGTTTGGATTCTTATACATCTCAGCAAGCCTATGAGGGAAGTAGACATCACTATTGTACTCCTTTCACAGCCTGTGATCTAATTCTTCTCACCAAAACATTCTAGCTGGGCTCAAACTAGCACAAGCTCTGGCTCATTCTTTCTCTTCAGTGTGTTTTATTCTGTTGTGTGTTACCACCATTGCTGTAATGCCTCTGACACTGGGTTGGAAGGATCATCCCCTTCAGTAAGGTGACCTTCTTGTGGCCTTCCAGTATCTCAAGGGGGCCTACAGAAAAGATGGGGAGAGACTTTTTAGGCTATCAGGGAGTGACAGGACTGGGGGGAATGGAGCAACGCTGGAGATGGGGAGATTCAGAGTGGTCGTGAGGAGGAAGTTGTTCAACATCAGAGTGGTGAGAGGCTGGAATGGGTTGCCCAGGGAGGTGGTTGAGGTCCCCTGCCTGGAGATGTTTAAGGCCAGGCTGGATGAGGCTGTGGCCAGGCTGATCTAGGGTAGGGTGTCCCTGGCCATGGCAGGGTGGTTGAAACTGGCTGATCCTTGTGGTCCCGTCCAACCCTGACTGATTCTATGATCTCTCTGCCAAAGTCTCTCCCAGCTATTTTGCAATTAATGTTGACTGGGAAGTGCTTAATACTCTCTTCTGTTGGAGTCAGTTGCAGTTGTAATATTTTAGGTGCAGAGTCTAATGCAACTGACACACCTGGTATATAGAATCATAGAATGGTTTAGGTTGGAAGGGACCTCAAAGATCATCCAATTCCACTAGAAAAGGTTGCTCAAGGCTTCATCCAACCTGGCCTTGAACATCTCCAGGGAGGGAGCAGCCACACTCTCCCTGGGTGACCTGTGCCAGTGTCTCACCACCCTCACTGCAAAGAACCCTTTCCTAACATATAGTTTCAGTCTTCCCTCTGCCAGTTTGAACCCATTCCTCCTCATCCTCTCATTACAAGACCTTGTCAACAGTCCCTCTCCAGCATCCCTATGGGCCCTCTTCAGGTACTGGAAGGCCACTCCAAGGTCTCCTCGAAGCCTTCTCTTCTCCAGGCTGCAGAGCCCCACCTCTTGTAGCCTGTCCTCATAGCAGAGCTGCTGCAGCCCTCTGAGCATCTTTGTGGCCTCCTCTAGACGGGCTCTAACAGTTCCATGTCCTTCTTGTGCTGGGGGCTCCAGAACTGCACACAGTACTCCAGGTGGGGTCTGATGAGAGCAGAGTAAAGGGGGATAATCCCCTCCCTTGCCCTGCTGCCCACACTGCTCTTGCTGCAGCCCAGCACAGGGTTGCTGTATGGGCTGCACTCACACTGCAGCCTCATCTTGAGCTTTTCATCACCCCAGACCCCCAGGTCCTTTTCCTCAGGGCTGCTCTCAGCCATTTCCCACCCAGCCTGGAGTTCTGCTTGGGATTACACCGACCCAAGTGCAGGACCTTACACTTGGCCTTGTTGAATGTCATGAGGTTGGCCTGGGCACACCTCTGCAGCCTGCCCAGGTCCCTCTGACTGGATCCCTGCCCTCTAGCAAGTCAGCTGTGCCACACAGCTTGGTGTCATCTGCAGACTTGCTGAAGGTGCGCTGATTCCTCTGTCTATATAACTGACAAAGGTGTTAAATATCATTGGTCCCAGCTCTGACCCCTGAGGGATGCCACTTGGCTCTGGTCTCCAGCTGGACATTGTGCCCTTGATCACTGCTCTCCGTGTGCAGCCTTCCATTCAATTCCTTGTCCAGCAGTGCTCCACCCATCAAGCCTGTGTTTTTCCAGTTTGATGACCAGGATGCCATGTGGGACAGAGTCAAATGCATTAAGAAACATGAGGCCACTAAATGAGCTTAGGTGGTTTGTTACTTAATACATGTTAGACTTGCTGGCGTTTGACAGCTGGCTGGCATCGTGTGTAGAGGCTCTGACCTCCTCATTACCTGATGATCACATAGAAACTCACAGCTGTCTGAGTCACCTTTCCCTTTTGCTGCTATGAAGCCTTCTTCCTAATTGATGTGCTCTATGTTACTTTAGAATCTGCTTGATGATGTGGAAGAATTTCATGAGCGTGCTCAAGAAGCAATGATGGATGAGATCCCAGACTCGTCCAAGCTGCAGGAATTGATAGATTTGGGCTCTGGCCTTTATGTAGAACTTCCTGAACTGCCAAGGCTGAAACAAGAACTGCAGCAGGCAAGGTGGCTGGATGAGGTGAGGTCTACCCTCTTAGATCCCCAGAGGGTCACCCTGGATGTGATGAAGAAGCTGATAGACTCGGGCGTGGGCTTGGCACCACACCACGCTGTAGAGAAGGCCATGGCTGAGCTGCAGGAGCTGCTTACAGTCTCGGAGAGGTGGGAGGAGAAGGCCAAGGTCTGCCTGCAGGCCAGGTGAGTGTTCCCTTCCAAACTGCTCTTCTAGGACATAACCTTCAGGGATTCTTGGCTTCTGTTGAGAACCATGGTGAAAAAGTAGGGACTTAGAGGCTGTGGTGCATTTTGGTTTGGTTATTTTTTTATGCCCCAGCAATTTCATTGCTTGAGAGTTGGATTTGATGCTGAGGAGTTGGGAATCCTGTAATGTTGCATAGAGGCAGGAGGCTGTGAGTGTTGCTGCTATCTTTGCTGTTCTTTGCCCTCTACAAAAAACACCAAATGTGCTGCACAAGACAACTCCGTCCACATTGAGAGGTTCAGGTGCTGTGCCCTTTTGAACTTGATTGTGCGAAGTCCACTGGATTTCTTACCTCTGCTCTGGTAGCCAGAAGCACCCTCCAAGAATAGAGCCCTGGTGTGCTGCACTGCAGTGTAGTGATGAAGTTACATCACCAGCCTGTCAAATTTATGACTTCAGTTGACTGGCATGTTGAGAGGAGGCTGGAATTGGCTGTTTCTTACTCTAGACCACGCCAAAGTATGATGGCTCTGGAGGGCATCGTGAACGAAGCAAAGAACATCCCTGCTTACCTGCCCAATGTGCTGGCGCTGAAAGAAGCCCTGCAGCGGGCTAGAGACTGGACAGCCAAGGTGGAGGCCATTCAGGTAGGGGATACAGCAGGGGCTGGAATCTTCTGCTTGCATTGTTTTGTTTAAACATGTTCATCATTCCTAGCTTCTCTACTTCCAGAAGTGACCTGAAGGGAAGCTGTGCTGTAGGAGTTCAGTGTGCTTACCAAGGCTCACCTGCTTGAATCTCTGTTTCCCTTTGTGCTGCTGTTTCCATATTCATAGAATCATAGAATCAGTCAGGGTTGGAAGGGACCACAAGGATCAGCCAGTTGCAATCCCCCTGCTGTGGGCAAGTACACAAGTAGTTGTAGACAGCAATGAGGTCTGCCCTGAGCCTCCTCTTCTGCAGGCTGCACACCCCCAGCTCCCTCAGCCTCTCCTCACAGGGCTGTGCTCCAGGCCCCTCACCAGCTTTGTCGCCCTCCTGTGGGCACCTTCCAGTACTTCAACCTCTGTCTTGAATTGAGGAGCCCAGAACTGGACACAGCACTCAAGCTGTGGCCTGACCAGTGTTGAGTACAGGGGCAGGATAACCTCCCTTGTCCTGCTGGCCTTAAACACCTCTAGGCACGGGGTTGGCTTTCCAATTTCTGTTCCACTGCCTTTAGCTGTGTTTCCTGGGGCATGTAAAAGCTGGCAAATTCATCGTGATATGAAAGTTACTCTCAGAAGGGGTTTGATACTGAAACTCTACTGCATACTGTCAGTGGAAATACTCAGCTGCGGCAGAGGATGTTCTGCTCACAGGACTTCAGTTTTAGAGCTGGCTATGGAAAGGTTTGGTTTTTGATGGGGTGTTTTGGTTTTGTTTGTTGGGATTTGTTTGGGTTTTTTTTTTCCCTCCAGATGGTATAATATTTCATGGCACTAATGGCCAGAGTTTTCTGTCTGAAGTAGATAAGTTAGAACATTAGTTCAGTCACCACCACCCTCTTTGTCTCCTTTGCCAACTCCATCCAAGAGGGCTGTGCTTTCTGTGGTGGTTTTAGGTGTTGCTCTCTGGACTGAACTGGTGTTCTTATATGGGGTATTTAGTGGGAACCTCTGTGAGAATCCCAGCTGCTTTCACATCAGCCCTTGTGCAGCACTCAGCTACAGCAGCTCACTGTTTAAGCAAACACAATTGCAGGCAAACTCAAAATGGAATGTTGCTTTGTTCCCTAAACCAGCTGGCTGGGCCAGAAGGACGTGACAGTAAAAACTGCGTGAGGTAGTTTTGGAAACTCCGCAGCCCCAAACTTTGTGCTCCTTTCCTTTTCCCTGGGACTCTGCTTTAGTCAGGGACAGAACAGAGAGCTGGCCACTGACAGAATGCTGGGATCAGCAACTTGTTAATATTTCTTTCACCCCAGAATGGGAACAACTATGCCTATCTGGAGCAACTGGAGAGCTTGTCTGCCAAGGGCCGCCCCATCCCGGTGCGCCTGGATGCGCTGCCGCAGCTGGAGTCGCAGGTGGCTGCTGCCCGTGCCTGGAGAGAGCGCACGGGAAGGACCTTCCTCAAGAAGAACTCCAGTTACAGTCTGTTGCAGGTGAGCAATGGTAGCTCCTCTGTCAGCCTTCAGAAACTGATCTCAGTGGCTGTCTGCAGCTGGCTCAGTTACAGGAGATTACAGCTCCTTTTGGTAATTGTACAGGGTTAACCCTCCAGGGGGAGTGATCTTGAACCTGACCCTAGGTGGTCTTGACCCCCTCCCCCCCACCCAGGGCTGGATCTGAACACTACCAGGTGATGGTTAGCCCACTCCCCCTTCCTGTCTAAAGGTCCATAAAAGCAGGGGGACTGCCTGTTCTCTCTCTTTCTGTCCTCCCTGCTTACCAGCATCACCATCCTGTTCCTGTTCCTCTTTGTTTTACCATGTGGCCTTCACCCACGAGGTGGACAAAGCCATTGCCATCAAAAGTCTGGTTGTGTTTACACATCTTGTATTTGTTTTCCCTTCCCTATACCTTTGCAACTTCCCTACCTCAGATACCTTTTTAATTTGCTGTTAAACTTTCCTTTTTTAACTTCCAAATCAAGTGAGATTGATTTATTTGGGCCTGCTTACCTTTTCCTCTCTCTACATCTAATTCTTTTGTTTTGGGAAAGAAGGGAGAAGAGGGAAGGGAATCCTATAAATTGTTATTTGGTTCTATCAAATTTATTTGAGTCTCTGGGAATTTGAATTAGAACAGAGACAGTAATAGAACACTTCAGTGTTCTCGTCTGAAAAGGAGGAAAGAAGGCAGAAAGTTACAGAATTGTTGAGGCTGGAATAGACCTCTGAGATGATCATCAGGTCCAGCTTCAGGCCATGCCCTCTCATCTTGGCACGAGTTATCTAGGAGCAGAACCTGACCCCAGCTTTACTACATCTTCCCTTGAGGTAGTTGTGGAGCATGATAGAATCCCCTTTGAGTCTCCTCTTCTGCAGACTAAACAACTGCAGCTCCCTCAGCCTCTCCTCATAAGACTTTTCCCTCCAGTCTGCTTGGGTTATATAGAGACCACCTTCAACTGTGAAAAAGGGAGGCAAATTCTCCTTTTTGGGAAAGAAAGAGAGATGTTTTAATTGTGTAAGTGTAGAACTGTAGGCCTGAAGTGGCCATAGATGCCTTCAGTGGATGGATGCTTACCTTGTTCCACTTCTTAAATTGTTAGATAATTTTGCTTGAAGTTGTACAGCTTCCAAGTCTGCTGCTGTTTGTTTCCCTTCAATGGATGTAGTCATTGTCATAACAAAAATAGTTTGTCTGAAGGTTTATCAAAGCTGCTTCTCTCCATCAGGAAGGAGAAGCAATTCTGAACATTGCCCTGAATGAAGCCACAAACAAGGCCATGTATCAGAGAAAGATTATTACTTCCAAACAAAACAGAGAAGGAAAAGAAAAGAGGAGGAGAGAGAGAGAGTGGAGGAGAAGAGAAAGCAGGAAAGATGGAGAGATAATTGATAATTACCACCCCGGAGTCCTTCTTTGGCAGCAGGGAGGTGCTCCTGGGCTGCTGGAGATGGAGTTCTACTGTCACTCCAGCTGATGTTCCTCCAGATTGTCATGTCCTGGCTTGCATTCTTACTAGCTGTCTCAGTGACATTCCTCCAGACTCATAGAATCAACCAGGTTGGAAGAGACCTCCAAGCTCATTCAGTCCAACCTAGCACCCAGCCCTGTCCAGTCAACCAGACCATGGCACTAAGTGCCCCAGCCAGGCTTTTCTTGAGCACCTCCAAGGACAGTGACTCCACCACCTCCCTGGGCAGCCCATTCCAATGCCAATCACTCTCTGACAACAACTTCCTCCTAACATCCAGCCTAGACCTCCCCTGGCACAGCCTGAGGCTCTGTCCCTTTCTTCTGTTGCTGGGTGCCTGGCAGAAGAGCCCAACCCCACCTGGCTACAGCCTCCCTTCAGGCAGTTGTAGGCAGCAGTGAGGTCACCCCTGAGCCTTCTCTTCTGCAGGCTGCACACCCCCAGCTCCCTCAGCCTCTCCTCACAGGCTTTGTGCTCCAGGCCTCTCACCAGCTTTTGCTGTTCTTGGCTCTGACTGTATGTTCTTTGCTGTGTACAGGTTCTGAGCCCTCGCACTGACATTGGCATTTATGGGAGCAGTAAGAACAGGCGGAAGAGGGTAAAGGAGTTGATGGAAAAGGAAAAGGAGAAAGATCTTGACTTGGAATCCCTAAGTGAACTGGAGGACGGGCTGGAGGAAGCCAGAGACACTGCAGCTGTGGTAAGGAGCAGTGAAAAGTAGTGTCTTGTGGTATGTGAGTTTAGCTTGTCTTTAACCTGCCTCTAATAGAAATCCTATGGAACAACCTTAAATGAATCTCCTTGAAACAAGTACCTCATAATAGAGTGTTTGACAGAAGAGTATAATTGCAGTGGAAGTAGAGTCTCAGTGTTGCTATTTAGTTTGTGTTGGGCTGTATATGAGATCTAAATCAAGCAGCAAATCTTTTGCTGCTTATCTAATATTAACATTGATTGAAATCCCATCAAAATGATGTGGGCTAGATGCAGCTCCACCTTGAAACAGTACATATTTGGTTAGGTCGACTCTGAGCACTGCTGTTAGTACTTGGTCGTAGAAACTGGGCTGAAGGCAATGCCATATTTGTTGCTGGGAGGATACTGATGCATTTTATCAGAAGAATTTGCTGTCATCTGCCTGTCCTTTCTCAGGAACCCAGAAAATAAATGTGCTCTCATGGAGGTGGCATACATGTGGCCTGCTGTACTTCAATTAGTTACCTGAGGCACTGAGGCAGGGCAAGTTGCTTTAGGGGTATGTGGTCAGTCAGATGGATGCTTCTTGTGCTACATCAGCTTTCAAACGCTTCTCAGCAGTGTTGTCTCTGTGTCACAGGATGTCAGGGGTTGGAAGGGACCTAAAGGGATTGAGTCCAACCCCCGCTGCCAGAGCAGGACAACACAGTCTAGCTCAGGTCACACAGGAACACATCCAGACAGGCCTTGAAAGTCTCCAGGGAAGTAGTCTCCACAGGCTTACTGGGGAGCCTCTGCCATTGCTCCGTGACCCTTACAGTAAAGAAGTTGCCCCTTGTGTTGAGGTGGAACCTCCTGTGCAGCAGCTTCCATCCATTGCTGCTTGTCCTATCCCAGGGAGCAACTGAGCAGAGCCTGTCCCCCTCCTCTGCACTCCCACCCCCAGCCCTCAGACGTGTATAAACATGTAATTAACATTAAATCCCCTCTCAGTCTTCTATTTTCGAGACTAAACAGCTCCAGGTCCCTCAGCCTCTCCTCATCAGGCAGTTCTCCAGTCCCCTGATCATCCTTGTAGCCTCCTCTGGACCCTTTCCAGCAGCTCCCTGTCCCTCTTAAAGCAGGGAGCCCAAAACTGAAGGCAGTACTCGAGATGGGGTCTCACCAGGGCAGAGTAGAGGTGGAGGAGACCCTCTCTTGATCCCTCTGTAGATGAATAAATGGAACCAGTTCCGACTTCTTTCCTGGAGTCAGAGCCTCTCATGACAAGGATTACTTAGGAACTTCAAAACCTTTGTAGATAAGGAGAAGGTTATCTAAAGTCTGCATAGAATCTCTGTCAGAAAGACTGAGTGGGAGTAATGAGTAGTTGTGGAGCTAAAGTTACAATTAGCTCACAAACTTTGGGTTAGTTTAACTGAGTGGAGGGCTTGCTGTGGGTGCTGTTTTCTGTTCCCTGTGTTGCTAATCAAATGCTGTTTCTCTTAGTTGTGAAGGTCATGAAGTGTTCTTTGACTTTTCTGGGCAGGTGGCTGGATTCAAGGAGAGGGAGCAGAAGGAAATCGAAGCCATGCATGCTCTCAGGGCAGCTAACTTGGCCAAGATGAGCATGGTGGATCGGATCGAAGAGGTCAAGTTCTGTATCTGCCGCAAAACAGCCAGTGGGTTCATGCTGCAGTGTGAGCTCTGCAAGGACTGGTTCCACAGCGGCTGCGTGCCCCTGCCCAAGACAACTTCTCAGAAGAAAGGCTCGAGTTGGCAGGCCAAAGAAGTGAAGTTCCTGTGTCCTCTTTGCATGCGCTCCCGAAGGCCACGGCTGGAGACCATCCTGTCCCTGCTGGTGTCCCTGCAGAAGCTCCCTGTCCGGCTGCCAGAAGGCCAAGCGCTGCAGTGCTTGACAGAGCGCGCCATGAGCTGGCAGGACCGAGCGCGGCAGGCTTTGGCCACCGAGGAGCTGTCCTCTGCTTTGGCTAAGCTCTCTGTGCTCAGCCAGCGGATGGTGGAACAGGCAGCACGGGAGAAAACAGAGAAAATCATCAGTGCAGAGCTACAGAAAGCAGCAGCTAACCCAGACCTGCAGGTAGGGATGGCTTCTGGGTGCCTCGCCTGTTGCTGTGCTCATCCTTCTGCAGTGTGCCAGAATGGCTAGGAAGGGCAATGCCACTCTGGGGTCTATTAGAAGAGCTGTGGTTAGTAAGTCGAGAGAGATTCTCCTGTTCCTCCACTCTGCCCTGGTGAGGCCACATCTGGAGTACTGTGTTCAGTTCTGGCCCCTCCAGTTCAAGAGGGACATAGAACTGCCTGAGAGAATTTGGCACAGAGCCACAAAGACACTGAAGGGAATGGAACAGCTCTGATATGAGGAGAGCCTGAGGGAGCTGGGGCTGTGCTGCTGGGAGAGGAGCAGCCTGAGAGGTGACCTCATCAATGGTTATCAATATGTGCAGGGTGAGTGCCAGGAGGCTGAAGCCAGGCTCTGCTGGGTGATGCCCAGTGCCAGGACAAGGGGCACTGGGTGGAAGCTGAGGCATAGGAAGTTTCATTGAAACATGAGGAGGAATTTTTTCCCTGTGAGGGTGACAGAACCCTGGAACAGACTGCCCAGAGAGGTTCTGGAGTCTCCCTTTCTGGAGATGTGGAAAACCCTGTATGTGTTCCTGTGTGATCTGCTCTAAGTGATCCTGCTCTGGCAGGGAGGTTGGACTGGATGAGCTTTGGAGGTTCCTTCCAGCCTCTGACATGCAAGGAGTGGGCAATTCAGTGCTGAGCATCAGACATTTCCAGCGTGAGCTAGTTCAGTGCTTCTCAGGCTGTGGCTGCCTTCAGTCCAGTAACAGTCTGCTCCAGGAGCAGACCTGTTCCATTATGCTCACTGCCAATAGCAAATGTTGAAGGTGTCAGAACCATCTTGCAGAGGTGTAACAGGGCCTGAAGGGGGTAAAGCTCACAAAGGGCCTGAAGATGGGGAAAGCAATAGCTGCTTTGGGGTCCAAATTCCATTTCTCTTTTGACATACTTGGAGGTTTCAATATTTATATTTTCTCATGGGTTATCATTTTCAGTCGTTTGGTGCCCTGCTGGTAAAGTTCAGTGAGGCCTGCAGGCAAACCCTGGTGTTCTAAAGGCTGACCTCTTCCTCTTGAGATGTAGCTCAGTCATCAGATGATGCTGTGGTGAAGAGGTCTGTAGAACCACAGGCTGTAATTTGCTAGCACTCAAGAGCAGTATATAGATTGTTCTAGTCACTATTATTCATAAACAAGGAAAAAAATGTAACAGAACCTTTAATTTTGTTATTTTCCTGTTTTTCTTCACACCTTACTGTAATGAGGCTTTTCTGCCACTATCCAGGTAGCTATCCTCAGGCCAAAAATGTTGATGATCTGTAAACTTTTTCCAGTGAAGTGATGCCTTTCAACAAGAAGGGTGTAAATGATGATGCAGCATGGATGAATTTGCTCTGCTCTTCTTGTGGACCTTGNTTTTTTGAACACCTCCAGGGATGGTGACTCCACCACCTCCCTGGGCAGCCCATTCCAATGCCAATCACTGTCTCTGTGAAGAACTTCCTCCTAATATCCAGCCTAAACCTCCCCTGGCACAACTTGAGGCTGTGTCCCCTTGTTCTGTTGCTGCTTGTCTGGGCTAAAGGTCCATAGTCTCTGTAATTCCCAAAACCTCACTGTTTTCTTTGTCACCAGCTCAGCTCTTTAAATAACATGATCTGAAGGTGTTGCTGTTTCACCTCCTACGTTCCACTTCTCTTTTAGGGCCACTTAACTAGTTTCCAGCAATCAGCCTTTAACAGAGTGATAGGCAGTGTGTCCTCATCCCCACGGCAGACTTTGGATTATGATGATGAAGAGACAGACTCTGATGAAGACATCAGGGAGACATATGGCTATGACATAAAGGTACGTAGCTCCGTGTGGCTTCTGTGGGTGGATTTAATCCAGAACACATCTTCATTAATTGAGTTTAAGACTATTTTGCATCTCTTAAGCTATCTCTGTGCATTCTGCCCAGGCCTCTGTTGCAGAAGTACTTAAAGAATCATAGAATGGTTTAGATTGGAAGGGATCTCAATCATCTGGTTCCAACCCCTTGCCAAGGGCAGAGACACCTCCCACTAGAACAGGTCGCTTAAGGCCTCATCCAACCTGGTCTTGAACACCTCCAGGGAGGTTGTGGAGCACAGAATAACAGAATGTCATCTTCTCTGCAGCCTGGAGAAGAGAAGGCTTTGAAGAGACCTTATAGCAGCCTTCCAGTATCTGAAGGGGGCCTACAGGAGGGCTGAGGAGGGACTGCTGACAAGGTCTTGTAATGACAGGATGTGGGGTAATGGGTTTAAACTGGCAGAGTGGAGATACAAACTATATGTTAGGTAAGGGTTCTTTATAGTGAGGGTGCTGAGACACTGGCACAGGTTGTGCAGGGAGGTTGTGGAGCACAGAATCACCCAATGTGATCTTGATCACGTTGGGTGATTCTTTGCTCCACAACCTCTCTGGAGTTGTTCAAGGCCAGGTTGGATGTGTCCTTGAGCAACCTGTTCTAGTGGGAGGTTTCCCTGCCTATGGCAGGGGGTTGGAGCTGGATGATCTTTTGAGGTCCAGGGTGCTTCGAAGCAGGGTTTCAGGGTCAGCAGCTTGGCCAGCCTTAGTAGAATTTAGTTTGGTGTGGGTTGATGTCTCTGCATCCAGACATTGCATGTTTTCTCTGGGTCTTTTTCAGGACAATGCCAGTGTAAAATCTTCTAGCAGCTTGGAGCCCAATTTATTCTGCGACGAGGAAATCCCAATTAAATCAGAGGAAGTGGTGACACACATGTGGACTGCTCCTTCATTCTGTGCTGAACATGCATATTCATCAGCTTCTAAAAGCTGCTCTCAAGGTATTTGTACCTCCATTTGTAATGGAGGGGGAATTAATTAATGCATGATGAATATTTTCTCCCAATTCATATTGTTTATTAATTTTGATATTCAGAACTGGCCGCCCCTGACCACTAATTTTAATATTAATGGGTTCTTTACATGGTCATGGAAACATAGAGAGGAATAACTAGATCTAGAAATAACTACCTGTGCTGGTTTGGGTGTCACCCATCCCCCCACACTTAAGAAAAATCACCCAGACTAGATTCAGCAGCTCTGGCAATTGCATGAAACTTTATACTTAGAGCTTTGCACAAGATACAAGCAGATATTGACAATATAGACAGAAATTTACAAGTTAAAAAGTAATAAGGAAACACAACAGCCCTCTCAGAAACCTGAGTTGCCAGGAGGGGCTCCCAAACACCTTTCTACCTTCTTCCTGCCCCTCTCCCTTACCCCAGATCTTGCCTTATGTTCAAAGAGAGTTTTGAGGGTCAGGAAGCAGATGGATTAGTCACACAGACAGCAAGTTAGGTTAGAGAGATGTTCATGCAGCCCCAGACAGAGAGTGACTCCCTTATCTATGTTTGTGTTCTTGTTCTTATCCATCTCAGCAAGCCTCTGAGTGCAGCAGCCATCACCATTGTTTCCTTTTCACAGCCTAGCATCTAATTCTTCTCACCAAAATATCCCAGCTAGGCTCAAACTAGCACACTAGCAAAGATCTGTAAACATTAATTGAACTGGAAGTTTCCTGCTATCAATAACACTGTTTGGGGTCAATACACTGCTTGTCCACTAGATGGAGTCGGGAAGCTTCCTTCTGCTTATGGCAGAAGGCTGTGGTGAATTACAGGAGGCTTTAATATCTCCTGACTCACAGGGCTAGCTGCAGCTTCAGACAGTGCCCAAACCCTTTCAGGGAATTCTGTTACTGTCTTGTCAGCGACTGAGGCTTCTGATTCTTCCCAGGCTGGGAAGGGGGGAAGCAGACTGTCTCTGACCTGGACTTCTGGATGATTTGTGTATCCAGGACTTCCCCTCTTGGCAGGAGGCTTTCAGGTGCAGGCAGGATGCCTTGTGATGTGCAGGCTCAGCATGATGTCATGCTGGCTGTGCAGGTGGAGGCATTTAAAGCCTTTTCCGGGTAAACTCGAGGCAGTGGAGTTTCCAGGCGAACAAACTCAGAGCATCAGAGTTTGTTACTTTGTGGCAGAGTTAGCTTATAGCTTAGTATGGCATGGCAAGATGCAGTAAGGCAGTATACTGCCAGGAACAGAGAGCAACAGCAGCAGGCAACAGCAGGCATGAATACAATGGCAGAGCACATTGCATTACCTGCTCAGCTTTTTGGCAATACAGCCCAAAACTAATGGGCCTTTGGACACAGAAAAGCCAATCAGAATGGCAGTTAGCCAACCCTGGCCATATTAGGTGAATCCATAGGCTTGCTTTACCCAAATTTGGGAAAAGCATAGGCCTTGCACAGGGCAGGCACAAGCTAAGTGTGTGTACCTTGTTTACCACAGGGTGTAAACAAGCCTGGGCAGGCCAGAGTCCTTAGACTCGGTGGCTCCAGGTTCTTTGTTCTCTTTCCCATGGTTGCTTCTCCCCAAAACAGAAGGAGAGAGAGCTGAAAAACATGCCTGGGCGAGCCAGGATGTGAATAAGCCTATTTTGTCCTACTCAGACCTACCACAACAACATTGAGATAAGATTGAAGATGTAGCTGGGATGAGCAGTCAGTAAGGAAGGGGAACTACTACACTGTTACCTCTGCTAGCTGGAGAGAATGTATTGTTTATAAGCAGGCACAGTAGAGTTACACTGCAGTTACGTTCCTGATGTCTGATGTTTTTTGCTTGGGATTTTCTTCCTGCTTAAATTGTTGTTGTTGAAAGAAGGTGATTTCTTTTGGTTTTGATTTCTTGCTTTTATCCTTACATGACTTGGCTCCTGGCTGAAAGGTTCTAGCACTCCAAGGAAGCAGCCTCGGAAGAGTCCCCTGGTACCTCGCAGTTTGGAGCCCCCTGTGTTGGAGCTGTCACCTGGAGCCAAAGCTCAGCTTGAAGATCTAATGATGGTAGGAGATCTGCTGGAGGTGTCTCTGGATGAGACTCAGCATATATGGAGGATCTTACAGGCAACTCACCCACCCTCTGAGGACAGGTTCCTTCATGTCATGGAGGTATGGAACATGAAGAAATATTCTGGTATTAAAAAAAAAACCAAACCAAAACAAACATCCAAACAACAGCAACAACAACAAAAACCCCAAACCAAAACCCAACAACACAAAAAACCACAAACCAAGAGCAAAAAAAGCCCCAAAACCCTGCACATTATTTTGGTGTTTTTTTTGTGAGATAAAATCTTGGATAGTTGACTGCTTAGTTACTTGATTGTGTTTGGATTTAAGCTGGGGAATAGTAGAGTCAGGAAAATAATGAGGGATTTAAAAAATCAGTTGTTGATCACTCATGGCCTGGCACAATCCTCCACAATGAACCACAGTGAATAGACTGGAGACAGAGTGGCTGGAAAGCAGCCAGGCAGAAAGGGACCTGTGGATACTGGTAGATAGTAGGCTGAAGATGAGGCAGCAGTGTGCCCAGGTGGGCAGGAGAGCCAATGGCATCCTGGCCTGGATCAGAAACAGTGTGGCCAGCAGGACGAGGGAGGTTCTTCTGCCCCTGTGCTCAGCACTGCTCAGGCCACACCTTGAGTGCTGTGTCCAGTTCTGGGCTCCTCAATTCAAGAGAGATGTTGAGGTGCTGGAACGTGTCCAGAGAAGGACAACGAAGCTGGTGAGGGGCCTGGAGCACAGCCCTGTGAGGAGAGGCTGAGGGAGCTGGGGGTGTGCAGCCTGCAGAAGAGGAGGCTCAGGGCAGACCTCATTGCTGTCTGCAACTACCTGAAGGGAGGCTGTAGCCAGGTGGGGTTGGTCTCTTCTGCCAGGCAAGCAGCAACAGAACAAGGGGACACAGTGTGAAGTTGTGCCAGGGGAGGTCTAGGCTGGATGTTAGGAGGAAGTTCCTGGCAGAGAGAGTGATTGGCATTGGAATGGGCTGCCCAGGGAGGTGGTGGAGTTGCCATCCCTGGAGGTGTTGAAGCCAAGCCTGGCTGGGGCACTTAGTGCCATAGTCTGGTTGATTGAATAGGGCTGGGTGCTAGGTTGGACTGGATGAGCTTGGAGGTCTCTTCCAACCTGGTTGATTCTGTAATTCTGTGCTTCTATGACTATGTTTTGACCCAAGTACTTCATAAGCTTAATGTTGTTAGATAGAACAGTTTTGGTGTGAGATTGATGTTGGTTTGGGTGGACTGGTTATATGAAGTAATGGACAGCAAACAGAACCTTTCTTCACTGGCTTGTTGTGTGTCCTTAATCTATTAATAATCATGAATGTTGAAGTATTAACTGGAATTGAGTCAGTCTTGTTTGTTTGAAGGGGACTTATTCACAGGCTCACAGGATATTAAGGGTTGGAAGAGACCCAAGGAGATCATCGAGTCCAACCCCCCTGCCAGAGCAGGACAATCCTATCTAACACAGATCACAGAGTAACACATCCAGACAGGCCTTGAAAGGCTCCAGAGAAGGAGACTCCACTTGTTACTGTGATTGTCATTGTATTTTCATTCTCATGTAGTCATTAATCACAGAATGTTAGAGGTTGGAAGGGACCTCAAGGCTCCAGAGAGGACTCTGCTTGTTGCTGTGATTGTCATTGTATATTCATTCCCAAGTAGTCATTAATCACAGAATGTTAGAGGTTGGAAGGGACCTCAAGGCTCCAGAGAAGACTCCACTTGTTACTGTGACTGTTACTGTATTTTCATTCCCAAGTAGTCATTAATCACAGAATGTTAGAGGTTGGAAGGGACCTCCAGAGATTGAGTCCCATTCCCCTGTCAAGAGCAGGATCACCCAGGGTACTTCACATAGGAATGCATCCAGGTGGATTTTGAAAGGCTCTGGAGAAAGAGACTCCATAACCTCTCTGGGCAGCCTCTTCCAGGGTCTGTCACCCTCCCTGTAAAGAAAGTTTCTCCTCACGTTGAGCTGAAACCTTCTGTGTTCCAGTTTGTATCCTTTGCTCCTTGTCTGGTTACTGTGCACTCCTGAAAAGAGCTTGGCCCCCTCCACTTGCCACCCACCCCTCAGATATTTAGATTAGATCTCTCAGCCTTCTCTTCTCAAGACTAAACAACCCCAGGGCTCTCAGTTTCTTTCCATTGAGGAGATGCTCAAGTCCTCTAATCGTTCTTGTGACTCAGTCACTGCTACCTGCCCTGACAGAGTTTGCCAATTTTAAACCACACTTCTGATCTGAATCTGCTATTTTAAGAGCTGTCAGTTTGGAAGCTGTCCAAATAATGGATCTGTTACTTCTCTTGCTCAAGTTGGTGGTGCATTGTAAGAACTCACCAACTGCTCCTTGGCAGTCTCCACAATAGCAGTTGCTTGCTTTCAGAAGTAATTACCAGCAAGGCTGACCTAAGATGAAAAATAAGCAAGAGCATCTGACAAACAATTGATCTTCTCAACTTCCTTTAAACATCAGTGTCAGAAAGGAGTTGTAATTATTGCTTATTCAGCCTCCTTACAATTCCTGATGCTTTACTTTTTTTTCCCTAGACACTTTCAATTCATCATATTGATACCACTTAAGGGTGGGGTTTTTTTTTTGCCTAGTGTGGTGAAAATGTGACAATAAAGTCGAGCCTCTTTTGCTTTCCAACTTGCAACAAGTGTGTTATTGAATAGCTTTGTTCCTACCGTGGCAGGGTAATGGTGGAAGTGAGTAGGTGTCTTGAACCACAGGTTTGCAGTGTGAGGAGAGCTGCATTAAGTAAAATAAATCTCTTTTCACCTTTCCTGTGAAGGATGACAGCATGGATGAGAAGCCGCTGAAAATGAGAGGGAGAGACTCTTCTGAGAGGAAGAGGAAAAGGAAGCTGGAGAGAGCAGAGCAGTTCTTTGGAGATATGAAGCAAAAATCTAAGGAGCTGAAAAAACTGGAAAAACCCAAGAAGAAGAAGCTAAAACTCACCATGGATAAGACAAAGGAGCTGAACAAGCTGGCAAAGAAACTGGCGAAGGAAGAAGAGCGGAAAAAGAAGCGAGAGAAGGCAGTTGTCACAAAGGTGGAGTTAGTAAAAGAGAGCACAGAGAAGAAAAGAGAGAAGAAGGTTCTAGATATTCCCTCAAAGTATGACTGGTCAGGAGCAGAAGAGTCAGATGATGAGAACGCTGTCTGTGCTGCACAGAACTGCCAGAGGCCCTGCAAGGATAAGGTGAGTTTGTGCTTGGGCAATGCCCTGCAAAGGCAGAATCTCCAGTACAGTTTCTTAATGAGGTTGAACAGCATCAGCCACACAAGTGGTGTGGTTAGGAATCAGAGAGGTCTGAGTAGTGCTGGGGTTGGGTACACAGAGATAGTAGATAGAACTGTAGAACTTCTTCCCTTAGGTGTTCTAAAATGAGAAGGTGGAAAATGAAAATCTGGGAAAAGGTTCTGCATCTTGCTGGGGAAGCTCAGCCTCCTCAAGTTTGTATGTGCAGTGTGTGTTTGCTGATGGAGGGGAGGAAACTGCACCAGTACAGGCTGGGAGGTGATCTGCTGGAGAGCAGCCCTGCGGAGAGGGACCAGGGACTGCTTCTGGGTAACAGCCATGGCACAGCAATGTGTCCTTATGGCCAAGAAGGCCAATGGGATCCGGGGGTGGATTAAGAAAGGTGTGTCCAGCAGATCAAGGGAGGATCTCCTCCCCCTCTACTCTGCCCTGGTCAGACCTCATCTTGAATACTGCGTTCAGGTTTGGGCTCCATAGTTTAAGAGGGACAGGGATCTGCTGGAGAGGGTCCAGTGGAGGGCTAGGAGGATGATGAGGGGACTGCAGCACTGCCTGGTGAGGAGAGGCTGAGGGACCTGGAGCTGTTTAGTCTGGAGAAGAGAAGACTGAGAGGGGATTGAATAAATGTTTATCACTATCTGAGGGCTGGGGGTCAGAAGTGGGGGACAGGCTCTGCTCACTTGCTCCCTGGGATAGGACAAGGAGCAATGGATGGAAGCTGCTGCACAGGAGGTTCCACCTCAACACAAGGGGGAACTTTTTTACTGTAAGGGTCCCAGAGCACTGGCACAGGCTGCCCAGAGAGGTTGTGGAGTCTCCTTCTCTGGAGCCTTTCAAGGCCTGTCTGGATGTGTTCGTGGGTGACCTGAGCTAGACTGTGTTGTCCTGCTCTGGCAGGGGGGTTGGACTCAATCTCTTTGGGTTGCCTCCAACCCCTGACATCCTGGGATCTTGTAATTCTCAGGCTCAGTTAGAAACGTTGAGAGCAGTGTTCCTGAGCAGGATTGGGATGTGCAGCATTCCTCAACGGAGCAAGCTTCCTGTATGTCTTACAGCATGTGAGCAGTGACGCTGTAGGCTGAGGCAGCTGCAAACCACAGTGCTGCACCTCTCTTGGATACAAGCAATGCTTTTTAGAGCTGCTGGGATCATTACAAAAGAATATTGATCTACCTCATTAAAGCCAGCCAGCAGGTTAGCCTGTCTGTTTGCCCAACATGGACATGAGGGAAAAGTAACACACAGAAACTTGGGATTGAGACACAAAAAGGGAGATAAGAATGGAGTTTACTGAGCAAAATCAGATAACCTTGGTACAAATTGCAAAGGCTCCCGTGGACAATGCAGTCCAAAGGGATGTGTGTGAATTAGGAAGTGTGTTTGTGATTGCCATGGCTTGAACTGACATTTGCTGCTGTTTATCCGCAACCATCCTGCCTCACGCCAGCTTCAAAATGAAACTGCTGGTTGGAGCAGAGTATTGTGAGGCTTGGAGTTCAGATTGCAGCATGGGAAGCTTCCTGTTCTGCTTGCTGATTTTGAGGTCCAAGATTTTGGGTGTTTCCTGTGGCAAGATGGGTTGGAGTTGGCTGGTCCCTGATTTTCTGGTTTATGCTGGAACTTTGTTTTCTGCAGGTGGCTAAGTGAAGGTAATGTGCAGTATATTATTAGCTAAGATAGTTGTGTGTTGGTGTGGATGGTTGGGGTGGTCGGTGCGGGGGGTGCCGGTGGTGTGGTTGGTTCATGTTTGATTTTGCTAAGTAAAACTTTGTCTTAACTGTGTTTACCTTAGCCCAGAGCTGTGTGTTACTTTCCCCTCACTTCTGTGAGGCAGGTCAACCCATTTAGGGTGTGAGAACCTGTTCCAGTGCTGTTTGATCTCTGCTGAAGTGAGTGTCCCTGGCCGTGATGCTGTTTCAAATGCACTCTAGCATCCTCACCTTTCATTTGAGGAGAGCTCAGCAGCAGGAGTGTGTGTTTGTATTGTTCTGATCTGAGGATGCAAAAAGGGCAGAGTCTGTTTGAAGAGTGAGGGGGGTTTTATGAAACTGAAGCAGCTTGTTAAAAGCAGCACTGTGGGACACCAGGGCATCAGTTTGTGCCCAGAGCTCTTTGTTTGATCAGAACCAAGTGGTGTTTTCTTTCCAGAAGCCATGGCTGTCTGTCTGCCTTTGTAACGTGCTCTGTGCTGCTCATCTCATCTCTTGCAGGTGGACTGGGTGCAGTGTGACGGTGGCTGCGATGAGTGGTTCCATCAGGTTTGTGTGGGAGTCTCTCCAGAGATGGCAGAGAATGAGGATTACATCTGTATAAACTGTGCAAAGAAGCCACTGCAGGGACAGAGCAGCCCTGCTCATGCACCACCCCCTCCTTTCTTACTGAGCTACAAACTACCAATGGAAGACCTTAAGGAGACAAGTTAGCAACTGCTTGATGCCTGGAACTTGTTGGGAAATGGACCACTGAAACCCTAAGGAAAGAGAGGGTTTGAAGCTAATGTAGCCACTGAGCTTCACTTCCAAGGATGTACAGACCTGCAGCAGAGTTGGTCCCTTCCTTACAGCTGGCTTCCTTCAT
Source organism: Tricholaema leucomelas (assembly GCA_013400475.1). NCBI lineage: Eukaryota > Metazoa > Chordata > Aves > Piciformes > Lybiidae > Tricholaema lacrymosa > Tricholaema leucomelas. The sequence goes on along the minus strand of WAAF01020799.1, from coordinate 50,987 downwards.
ACAATGGAGACGTCAAGGCACAGCAGTACCGACTCATCTATGCAGACACCACCTGAGTAGCAACTCCAGCCAGTGTTTTTCCCTCTCTGAGTGTGGCTGTTGCAAACTCTGAGCAAACTGGAGGCTGTTAGATTAGACACTCGAGGGCGTTAGAAGTATGTGTTGGCAGCGGGGCTGGCCTGCAATTGGTAGGCATAGGCTGGAGCTTTTAGGCCTGCCAGGTTACCCGAAGGAGGTGACTTTGGAAGTTATCTTCTGCCTCCCCATGCCAACCCAGTGAGTAGGGCAGTGTCTTTGGAGAGTGAAGTTGCCTCCATAGTCAGGCAGCTAGCGCTGTGCTTACAAGGATGGGAGCAAGTGGATGAATTCCTTTTCATTTCTCTTTCGTAGCTGAAGGGCAGAGGAGCTCACGATCTCAAATCGGCAAAGGTTCTGGTTCCCAAAAAGAACCCCCAACTCAACTCCACTAAGCAAAACGTTTTCCGTAGTGGGGAACAGCTGATCTGCCTGTCCTCAGGAGGAGGGCCAGAACACCTTGATAGCCCCTAGCTAAAGCAGAGCCTGGGAAGGGCAGAGTGCTCCCTTTTCCACAGGGCTGCCCTCTCCTCTTCTAGGCTTTGCTTAGAGTTCCACACTCCTGCACGTGAAACGGAGCTGGCAAGGAGGTACAGCACCCAGGGCGGCAGCTTCTGTGGTCTGTCCCCGGGGTTGGGAGGGAACGAAGACAGCCCACTTACCTCAGAGGTTACACTGACATGTGCTTCTGTGAAAAGTTCCACTCACAACTATTTCCAGTATCACCAGGCTACGGGCAGGGCCTCGGGCGATACAGCAGACAGTCTGGAGATTCTGTTAGCAGCGCAGACCCCCTCCCTGCTGGCTTTGCTGGGTGTCTACCAGTGTACAATCAGCAACAGGTCTTGTTTGAAGTTGCCCCCTTGCCTTGCCAGAGGAGCCAGAGGGCTTGGGGGGTCATCCTGGGTGACACTTGTTTTAGTAAATCCGTTTTTAAAGAAGGACTTGTTTTTACTTTTTTCTAAATGTCTCAGACTACTGACTTGTTCTATAAATAGATTATTTTTCTTTGAGTTTTTTATACTTACCACTGTTAACCAGCAGCACAGACAGAGGTTCACAAAGCAAAAACCTGCCCGTGGGCTTGGGTTTTTTTACTCCATTCCTTCCTTGTAGTACAAGGAATTAGCAGTTACCTTCCCCATTCTAGCTTGACCAGCTGCCTGTGTTTAAATAGGTAAATACATTTCATGTGCTACCTTTGTGTTTAGGTTTGTTCCTGTTAGTGGGGCATCTGGGCCTTAATGACTCCAGTGGGTGCTGGCTTTGTGTATGTGGATGTCTGAAGCCAGCCGCTGAGCTGTCTCGTCCCCCTCTCCACTCGCTCCCTATTGTGTTTCCATTCTTCTGCAGTCCTAGGAGTGTTGTAAGTAGTGTCCAGTCTTACTAGGAGCTGGTTTGGGATTTAAAAGAAATATTGACAAAACCAAGTGTGTTCTGTCTTGACTGTTCCGTGTCCCTTCTCTCCTTCTCTTGTATTCGAAAGTTTATTTATCTGGCAGGATTATCCATCCAAAAAAGTACTCGTCTCAGGTAGATGAACTTTTCTCTGTTTTATTTGTGCCTGCTATCTGGGAAGAGGAAGATGTGCAAAAGAAAAAGAACTAAGATGGAGGATAGAAGAAGTCTCTTGGGAGCTTTGAACGCAGCTTGGGCACAGACTTTTAATTCCTGCTCCTCAAAGACTTAATGTGGTGTTAAAAGCAGAAGCAAGCTGCGGTTAAGCATGCAGCTGAAGGGGCACCGTAGCAACCTTGCGAGTGTTCTTTGTTCCCTTATTTATGAAGGTGTCTATGCTGGAGCTAGACATACCCTCCTTTGGCCTCCACTTAACATTGTCCTCCTCAGCGTGTGCTTTCTTTGGGCAAACTGCTTTAAACATGTTCCTGTCCCTCGAGCTTTAACCTGATGGTACTACGTAACGTTTCGCTGTATGGAGTGGATAGACTTACCTATCGCAGGTGTTGTAATCGTTCTGGAAGTAGATAGTACAAGAGTGCTTAAAGAATCCCAGCCTTCTGTAGTCCTTCCTGACTCCTCGAGTCCCCGTCGGAAGGGACAACAACGGTTAGCCTGTCCTCTTAGCTGTTCAGCTGTCCTCAGCATTCCTCCTCTGTCATGATCCCAGGCTCTGTGTCGCTGCCATCAGCCGGGAAAGAGATCTGGCGGTAAATCTACACCCAGCGTTCCCGCGGGAGTGCCAGGGGTGGCGGAGTGCACAGTACAGCAAGGAGGAAACCAAACAGCTGCGTGATGCCGCGGTCAGTCCTTCATTCCGCTTGGAACGGGCACGGCAAGGAGGCACCAGCGGGAAGAAAGGCGCGAACCACGTGCGGAAGGTCCTGGGCTTAGCAGCCGTCTGTCATCTCGCGGCTGCCGCACCTCTGCCGCGTACAGATGTCTCGCCTGCTCTCAGGCCAAGTGTTCACAAACTGAAGACCATTCTTAGCTTTACATCTTATTGTTTTAAGCTTCCTTTTTAAGAGCCTCATTCCTGTCGAAGGATTGCTGAGAGTATTGACCTTAACGAATAAATGTTAACTTTTGGAAAAGGCTGGAATTAGTGGTTGGAAAAAAACAAAAAGAAGGGAGCTGCACCTCTGCTGTCGTCTCCAGATCTTAGGAGGTTTCATTTCTAGGCAGCAAGCCTAAATTCAGCTAAGGAGCTCGTTTTCTTAAAGGTCTGTAGGAAACATCTCCGCAGCTTTGGGAGCAAAAGCTCAAGGAAATGCGGAATCTTTGTGGCCTTAGAGAGCTGCCTGCCTTAATGCTGTGCTCTACAAAGGGCACTGCCTGCTGCTCGCCTTACTACTTCCTTACGTCTGACAAACAAGGTCAAAGAGATTGCTTGAGCTGTTGTGAGAAACTAAAACTGGCCAGGGCTCCATTGTGCATCTTAGGCAACCCTTGAAAACCAGGGCCTGGCCCTGGGCAGCTTTACTTGCAGAGAGATGAGCACCACTCCTGACCTGCAGTGCCATGACCTTGAGTGTTTATGCTTTTCATAGCTCATCTGCAGCTGGATGCTTGTGCAGCCTGGACTCTTTGGTAATGAGGTTTGAAGGTAACACTGATGATATGGGAATTATCTTAAAGGGTTGGAATGCAGCCACAGATGCTGTGTGTTTTGGTAGCCACACTGTGTAGCTTGCATTGCTGGGGGTGTGTGTGGGTTTTTTTGTCTTTTTTTTTTTTTCTTTTTTTCAGTTTTTAGAGTCATTTTGGTTCAGGAGGCTTCTGAAAGTTGTCTGGACCAACGGGGCTGACTGACTTTGAAAGCAGGGCAAGTTATNAGGCTGGATGTTAGGAGGAAGTTGTTGTCAGAGAGAGTGATTGGCATTGGAATGGGCTGCCCAGGGAGGTGGTGGAGTCACCATCCCTGCAGCTGTTCAAGCAGAGCCTGGCTGGGGCACTTCGTGCCATGGTCTGGTTCATTGGCTAGGGCTGGGTGTTAGGTTGGGCTGGATGATGTTGAAGGTCTCTTCCAGCCTGGTTGATTCTATGATTCTGTAACAGCACAGGGCAGCTGGAAACCACACAGCAAGACGTGGAGAGCATTGAGTTTTCTGTAGTGAGCTGTCTTGCTAGCAGGGCATGGTAAGTTGCAAGGTAAAAGGCAATGAAAGTAGCAGGGATGTATTGGAAAGCAGAAATATTGGCCAGGAGACAGTGCTCTGAAGGTGAACAGTTTGAATCCTTGCTGGGACATCATGTCTCAGCTGGGGGCTTTTCTCAGGCTGATTCTTAGCGCTCTGCGTCACCCCTGAAAAAAACTCATTTCAAGCCGAGTGCCAGAGGTAACTGCTGTGGGTGATAATTTCTGGGGAGAGCAACCACCTCTGAACAATCCAGTCCTGAGAGGGTTGATGTCACCAGCCAGCCTGGCATCTGCTTTTCAGGGCTGTGTTATGTGCCAGCAGATGGAACTGCTGCATCTCTGTTCCAGGTAGATGTGCCCGATCACCTGCCAGGCAGTGGGCACATTGCACACCTTGCTCTCCAGAGCAGTTAGGTGTTTGCTGCTGCTCTGCTGTGATAGCAGCAGTGGGAGCCACACACATCCAAATTCTGAGCTTGAGAAACAGCTTGGTTTTTAGTGGGGTGTGAGAGGAGCAGCACATCCTGTTTATTTCTGTTGGCCCATGGCTTAACTTCCCTTTTGCACAGCTTTGGGTGGCCAGGCCTTGTTTGCCTCTGCAATGGCTCCATCCAAAAGCAATCTAAACACCATTGCTCTGTTTGTGGGGTTGCATCCCAGGGTTTCCTGGCCAGCTTTTCTGATCTCCTGCCTTAGCTTTACCTGGAAGCATTCTTGGGAGAGACAATCACTGCACACCATGTGTGGGAATTCCTGATGAAGACCAGGAGCCATCTGATAGCAACTCTGCCCAGTGCTGATGAATCCCTAGGTGAGTCTGCAGTGTTTCTGTTCTTCAGTGGTTGCTGGAAGGTGTTCAAGGCCAGGTTGAATGAAGCCTTGTTCAACCTGTCCTAGTCCTGCCTGTGGTTGGAACTGGATGAGCTTTGAGGTCCCTTCCAACCTAAACCATTCTGTGATTCTCAGTCTACCAGTGCAGCTGCAAGCCATTGTCCAGGTCTCTGTCCATACTGGTGATGGTTATAGACAGCTGAATTTGCTTTCTGAGTGGTGCTTCACACCCTGGCTTTGTTTTGGTCATTTTTAACCAAGACTGGCACATTGTCAGTCCTGGCTGCTCTTTCTCATAGTCACTGTTGTAACAGAGTAGCTTGCCAGAGAGAAACCAGAGTCTTGGCCCAACGATGGGCAGACTTCCCTGGTCATTAGCCTGTTTCTGCAGTGCCTGCTGGTTTTCCTCTCCTCATAGGGTTTGTGTTCCAGGCCCCTCACCACCTTTGCTGCCCTTCTCTGGACATGTTCCAGTACCTCAACATCTCTCTTGAATTGAGAAGCCCAGAACTGGACTTAAGGTGTGGCCTGATTGAAGATCACATTCTGTGATTCTGTGCACCACAGCCTCCCTGGGCAACCTGTGCCAGTGTCTCACCACCCTCACTGGAAAGAACCCTTTCCTAACATCCCATTTCAGTCTCCCTTCTGCCAGTTTAAACCCATTCCTCCTCATCCTCTCATTACAAGACCTTGTCAGTAGTCCCTCCCCAGCCTTCCTGTAGGCTCCCTTCAGATACTGGAAGGCCACTCCAAGGTCTCCTCCAAGCCTTCTCTTCTCCAGGCTGCAGAGCCCCAACTGTATCAGCCTGTCCTCACAGCAGAGCTGCTGCAGCCTCTGAGTATCTTCCTGGCCCTAATAAGGAAGGAAACATACAAAAAAGCTGGGGAGGGACTTTTGACAAGGGCTTGCAGTGATAGCATGAGAGGAAATCCACTGAAGCTTGAGGAGGGTGAGTTTAGACTGGAGAGTAGGAAGAAATCCTTTAGAGAGAGGCTGGGGAGACACTGGAACAGGTTGTGGATGCCTTCTCCCTGGGGGTGTCCAAGGCCAGGTTAGATGAGGCCTTGAGCAGCCTGTGCTGGTGGAAGGTGCCCCTGCCCATGGTTGCCCTGCTGGTTGGAATTAGATGATCTTTAAGGTCCTTTCCAACCCCAACCATTCTAGGAATGCATTCTAGAGCTTCTCAAAACCACTGTGAGCATCAGCATCACTGCTCCATTATCACTGGAAACCCACAGTCACTCCAGCCTGCTGACAGCAATAATCTTATCAACAAGACAATAAGCTAATTGCCAGTTTAAACCCATTCCTCCTCATCCTGTCATTAGAAGATCTTGTCAGTAGTCTCTCCTCAGCCTTCCTGTAGGTCCTCTTCAAATACTGGAAGGCCATTATTGGGTTTCCTCGAAGCTTTCTCTTCAGCCCCAACTCTTGTAGAGAAGCAGAAGGCAGAGCAGAGAAGATGGGAAGCACTGCAGGTCTGCCTGCCTGGGCTCTCCTGCTGCCCTTGTGCGTGCAGTACAAATGCCTGTGCATGCCTTGGGCTTGGGTTTGCTGCTCCAAATGGGCAGGAGCACAGCTGACAAAGCACTGCTGCTCCCATCCTGCTCTGGTGGGGAAGCCACCAGCAATGGGGTAGATGAGACAGTGGCAATGAGAATTGGCAGCTCTGTTGCTGCCCCTCCCTCGCACAGCTGGGAATTCAGCCTGCGGCTCAAGTGGCTCGTTTTGATCCCAGCTTATGTGCTCCTCTGCACCACTGCCTCTGAGCTTGATTAAACACGTGCAGGGAGGAAGTCTGCAGCGTGCTGTCAGCCTGCAGACTGACCACAGTGCAAGCATCACCCTCAGCCTCTGCAGGCAGAGAAGCAATATCTGCAGGCGCAGGCTCTCCAGCGCAGTGCTTGCTGTTAGCAGGCATCCTGCGTGCCAGCTGCTCCTTGAGCTCTGGCTAGGGCAGGAGGATCATCCCTTTGTCTCCTGTTTGCAGAGCTTGGTGTCCACACTCAGATCTTGCCCCACAAGCAGACTGGGCACAAAAGTGAGGCTTCAACTGCTCCTGATGCATGCAGCCCATTATGAAACTGTTGCAAAGGTAAGAATTTTAATATAGTCATAGAAAGACAGTTCTGATTTCCATTGCAGTCAACATCCAGATCCAGGCATCTGGATCTACCTGTCAGTATGAATCTGAAAGCCATATGAAGGCAAAATATTTCAGAAGTTCAGTCATTTTTAACCATACTTCATAACCATCTTCAGGATAGGATTTTCTTGCCTGGCAATTCTAATCATGGGAGCTGCTGCTGGAAGCAAGCGGTCCCTGAGGAAGCTGTGCCTGACTGAGGCTGTCAGGATATGCGGCAATGGGTGGAAGCTGAGGGATAGGAAGTTTCATTTAAACATGAGGATGATTTTTTTTTTCCCTGTGAGGGTGACAGAACACTGGAAGAGGCTGCCCAGGGGAGTTGTGGAGTCTCCCTCTCTGGCGATACCCAAAACCTGCCTGGATGTGTTCCTGTGTGATCTGTGAAGGAGCTTTCAGTTCCTTCTCTCTTACAACTTGTTAGTGGCCACTGGCATCTCCTGATCACTCTGCTCTGACACTCATCTCACCATGCCCCATGTTTGACCACTTTTTACTTTTGTTAAAGAAGCCCTGCTGTCTGCATTCCCAAATGCTGCCCTGCTGAGGCTGCATCTGGAGTACTGTGTCCAGTCTGGGCTCCCCAGTTCAAGAGGGACATAGAACTGCTGGAGAGAGTCCAGCACAGAGCCACAAAGATGCTGAAGGGAATGGAACAGCTCTGTTAGGAGGAGAGCCTGAGGGAGCTGGGGCTGTGCTGCTGGAAGAGGAGAGCCTGAGAGGTGACCTCATCAATGGTTATCAATATGTGCAGAGCCAGGCTCTGCTGGGAGATGCCCAGTGCCAGGACAAGGGGCAATGGTGGAAGCTGAGGCATAGGAAGTTTCATGGAAACATGAGGAGGAATTTTTTCCCTGTGAGAGTGACAGAGCCCTGGAACAGACTGCCCAGAGGGGTTGTGGAGTCTCCCTCTCTGGAGATACTCAGAACCTGCCTGGATGTGTTCCTGTGTGATCTGCTCTAAGTGACCCTGCTCTGGCAGGGAGCTTGGACTGGATGAGCTTTGGAGGTCCCTTCCAGCCCCTGGCATTCTGTGGTTCTGTTCCCTGTGGGAACTACAGGCTCTTGCGATGCCCTTTGGCTTCTGCTAGTTAGTTTCAAAATACATGTGTCTGCCTTTCTGGGAGGGAGCTTAGTGGCTGGAGAAGGAGTCAATCTTTTGTGCTTACTTTGACTTGGTTCTCTGCTAAGCAGTCTCCTGGTTCCAGTAATGTGCCAGCCACTATCAGCCTCTGCTTATCCCCTTTCAGTGCACCACTGGTGACAATTTTCTGTGTTACAGCCATAGTCATTTAAGATGAATAACACTTTCTGGCTGCAGAGGCCAGCAGCAGGGTGGCTATCAGATAGAGAAAAAGCATCATGTTTGCTCTGGCCTTGGGTTCCCAGATAATAGAACAGCAAATTGGGTTCCTGGAAGCTGGGAGGTGGCTTGCAAGATTACACAGCCCTGAGACACAGAGGCAGCTGGTGAGTGTGACAGAGGGGGGCAGTGGAAGTGTAGAGCACAGCTTCTCTTGGTGCTCAGCAAATGTCACAGCATCACAGGATGTTAGGGGTTGGAAGGGGCCTCCAGAGATCATTGAGTCCAACCCCCCTGCCAGAGCAGGACCCTAGAATCTAAAGCAGGTTGCACAGGAATGCATCCAGATGGGTCTGGAAAGTCTCCAGAGAAGGAAACTCCACAACCTCTCTGGGAAGCCTCTTCCTGTGGCTGATGGCTCCTTCAAGCTGGGAATGCCAAAACAGCAGGAGCTGTGCCCTGGCTGCTTTCCTAAAGGCATTTAGGTGGGCTGGGGAGCATATGTTAATTTAGAAGCCCCTGGTGCTTGCAGAGCAGTAAGAGATTGCAGATGTGTCCTAATCAGAGAATCAGGCAGGTTGGAGGAGACCTCCGAGCTCATCCAGTGCAGTCTATCACCCAGCCCTGTCCAATCAACCAGACCATGGCACTGCCTCATCCAGGCTTGTCTTGAACACCCCCAGGGACGGTGACTCCACCACCTCCCTGGGCAGCCCATTCCAATGCCAATCACTCTCTCTGCCAACAACTTCCTCCTAACATCCAGCCTAGACCTGCCCTGGCACAACTTGGGACTGTGTCCCCTTGTTCTGTTGTTGGTTGCCTGGCAGAAGAGCCCAACCCCACCTGGCTACAGCCTTCCTTCAGGCAGTTGTAGAGAGCAGTGAGGTCTGCCCTGAGCCTCCTCTTCTGCAGGCTGCACACCCCCAGCTCCCTCAGCCTCTCCTCATAGTAACTACCCTCCTCTTTTCTCCTCACCACTCCTCCCAGTGGGGGCCTTTCAATCCCTCCTCTTTTTAGATCTGAACCACCTCTCCTGGTGGCTGGGGGGTGCTTTGGAGGAGCTCATTTTCTGCTCAGCTGGCTTAGACATGAAAATCAGATCTAGGAGCTGGTCCTGTGGTGACTGTTAGGGCATGCAGGGCCAGCGCTCCTGTGTGCAGGCCATGCAGGATGTGACGGGCTGGGACTGGTTCTTGTGTGTGTCTGACCCAGAGCACACTGAAGAGCCTTGTTATCTCCAGAGGAAGCTTGTTCCAGGCTTGTTTTGTCCAGGCTGTGAACCAGCTCAGCTGCTGCTGGAAGAAGGGGGCAAAGCAGAATACAGAAACTTTGGTAACTGTTGTAAGGTAAAGAGAAAATGAGCCAAATGCAACATAAATGCCAGAGGAATCAAAGCCCTTAGGATCAGCATTTTACAGCCCTCATCCTGCCCGAGCTGTGAGGTACACTGACCCAGATCCACTCCAGTCCAGGGCTCTTGCTCTTCTTCAGAGCAGGTGCTGGAGAGAAGTGCCTAAGTCAGCTGTGCACCACTCGTGCCCCTTGCACCAGCGCTGTGCTGCTCTGTGCCAGCAGGGGCAGCTTGGCAGCTTGCCCCGACCTGGAAGCTGCTTTGAGAGCTGCTGAAGGAGGCATTGCTCCAGTACAGGCTGTCCCAGTGAATGGCAGGTCACAGCCTGGCTGCCCAGGCTGGGGCTGGAAGGAGCGTGGCTGCTCTGGCCAGCGCTGGCTGCAGCCCTCTGCTCTGGGGGTAACCAAACAGGTAGGCTCCCATTTCATACCTCCCCCAGGGAAGACATGCAAACGATCCCCTTTGCCATCCCCCTGGGTGGCAGGAGAGTGATGCATGTGGGAGAGATGCTAGCATCAGTGCTGCCACTTGCTGAGGCTTACAGCATCGGGAGGGGGATACTCTGCAGCTGCCTGGTGAGATCCAGCTGGCAGGACTGCAGGTGGCAGATGCTGCTGCAAAGGCTGTTCTGCTTGCTCACACAGATACATCTGTGTGCACCTAGCCAAAGGGCTTTCAGTAGATCATAGAATCATGGGATGGTCCGGGCTGGAAGGGACCTCTAGAGGTCATCTAGCCCAGATGAAATTGCTTTCCTCTTACTGCAGAATGTTGGCTAGGGGGGGCTTTTGTTTGCTGTTCTTCCTTGGTTTGAACCACCCCAGTTTATATTCTTCCATCTCTCTTATTTGCTTCTTGCAAATCTGTTTCCTAAGGTTTTGTTTCTGAGTATCTCCATTCCTCTCCTTGGCTTAGATGCAATTACAGACTCAGTTGTGGAGTTTTCATCCTTTCTGGTTTATCCTTTAGACTTTCACTGCCTCTCACAGGCCAGTGAAAGTCCCTCCCAGTTTCCAAACATCCTTTTCTGTAGCCTTAACTGATCCTTTGTGATATTTGCTTTTTCTCACTTTCAGTAAGAAGATTTTATTTGCTTCATTTTTCTTTTCAATCTCTCATCACTTACATCTCCCAACCCCCTATGGACTTTGCCTTGCTTCACCTCAGATGGTTAAAGTCTTCTTTTCCTTTCAATGTGCTTTGCTCAGGGTTTTCCAGCTTGCTTTAGCACTTGCAGATTTAATGTTTCCCCTTGGAGATGATGTTTTACACTGAACATTGGTTTTAGTTTTCAGCTCACTGTTGTGTCTTACCTCACCAGGCAGAACTTAAATTGTTTGGTATTGATTCCACAGTTTCCTGTCATAGTCTGTTGCTTCTTGAGGCTGAGGCACCCTGGAGAAAGAGGAGGCTCAGGGTAGACCTCATTGCTGTCTGCAACTACCTGAATGGAGGCTGTAGCCAGGTAGGGTTGGTCTCTTCTCCCAGGCAGAGGCAGTCTAATAACAGCAAATGTGATACTGAGTTACAGCAAACATAGTGTGGGAAGTGCTGCCACCAAATTCAATCTATTCTAAGTACAAATCCTAGGTTAAATCAAGCACTTTTTAAGCAGAAAGGGCTAGCAATGGTGAGATCTTATCCTCCTAGCTAATAGCCTCCTCTTAGCCTGGAGAAGAGGAGGTTGAGGGCAGACCTCATTGCTGTCTACAACTGCCTGAAGGGAGGCTGTAGCCAGGTGGGGTTGGGCTCTTCTGCCAGGCAAGCAGCCACAGAAGAAGGGGACACAGTCTCAAGTTGTGCCAGGAGAGGTCTAGGCTGGATGTTAGGAGGAAGTTGTTGTCAGAGAGAGTGATTGGCACTGGAATGGGCTGCCCAGGGAGGTGGTGGAGTCACTGTCCCTGGAGGTGTTCAAGCAAAGCCTGGATGAAGCACTTAGTGCCATGGTCTGGTTGATTGGACAGGGCTGGGTGCTAGGTCAGACTGGATGAGCTTGGAGGTCTCTTCCAACCTGGCTGATTCTATGATTGTATTGTCTTGTTGATAAGATTATTGCTGTCAGCAGGCTGGAGTGACTGTGGGTTTCCAGTGATAATGGAGCAGTGATGCTGATGCTCACAGTGGTTTTGAGAAGCTCTAGAATGCATTCCTAGAATGGTTGGGGTTGGAAAGGACCTTAAAGATCATCTAATTCCAACCAGCAGGGCAACCATGGGCAGGGGCACCTTCCACCAGCCCAGGCTGCTCAAGGCCTCATCTAACCTGGCCTTGGACACCCCCAGGGAGAAGGCATCCACAACCTGTTCCAGTGTCTCCCCAGCCTC
>WAAF01020799.1:12544-39214 GCA_013400475.1 Tricholaema leucomelas | reverse complement strand
AAGTTGTTTGCAGTGAGGGTGGTGAGACACTGGCACAGGTTTCCCAGGGAGGTTGTGGATCACAGAATCACCCAATGTGATCTTTGATCACTTTCTGTGCTTCTGTGCTCCACAACCTCCCTGGAGGTGTTCAAGGCCAGCTTGGATGTGTCCTTGAGTGACCTGTTTGAGATTGACTGCACTTCTCCCTCACTAGCATCATTACTCCTCTGGAATGTCTTCCCTGGCTTCCACTTAATTTGAGGACTGGAGATGACTGTTTCATTTGGACCATCATGTTTAGCTGTGGAGGAGGAAGAGGAGGAGCCCTTTGTGGTTCTGCCTAGCTCCTCTGTGAATGCTGTTCTGTGGCTGTGGCCGTAGGTACTGTGTTTAATTAGTTATGCACTGTGTGAGGAAGAAGTATTTCCTTTTGTTTTGAACCTGAATACTACATCAGATGCCATCAGCTGTTGGTCTGTGAGGTGCAGCCTTCATTTTCTCTGCCTTGTTTCTTAGACCTCTTTTGTCACCCTGTTTTTATCCTGGGCATCTTTTCCTGAGACAAGGATTCGTTGTGTGTTTGACCATTCCTTGGTTGAATCCTTGAGCCCAACAACCAACTCCTTGGTTGTTGCCTACCCCTGCTTGTCCCTTTCCCCTTTGCCTGTTTCTGCTGTAGGAAGCCTGGTGCAGTGGGAGTGCACCACAGATGAATGTGGGGGCACTGCAGTCAGTGTTTGCTGTTTCATTCTCTTGGTTCTCCTAGCACCTTCTGTACCCTGCTGCTTTGTGGCTCTGATGCAAGCACAGCGAACTCAAAGGTGTGGTTTTTAGTTTGCTCTTTCTCACTCCAGGTATTAATCAACAGAGATGATAAAAGCATTTTAAAACTCACATCCTTGGACCACCACAACTCTTAATGCAGCTACCAGGAACAACTTCCTGTTGTGTTTGCCTCTGCTGTGGCCTCAAATCACAGAGGTCCTGTCATCAGCTACCTACCTGGAGGAACCCCAAGACATCCTCCCTGAGCAGCTCCAGCTGGTGTTGCAGATCCGTGTTCAGTATGTGTAACTGGGGCTGGCTTTAGTCATGCTGTGTGATTTATTGCTATTAATTTGTTACTCTTCATCTACTGCTTGACTGACTGCTCCCACTGCAGCTTCTGGAGTGATGTCCTGGGATGGGACAATGCAGCCCCTGGGAAAGACTAGTGGCAAAGATGTGTGTATGTGAGGGAAGAGAGTTTGCAACCTGCCAGATGTCTGAATGAGGCTGTTTGGGGCCCTCAGTGAGAAGCAGCAGAGAATTTAGTAGAGGTTTTTTTCCCAGCTCAGAGCTCTGCTGAGGGCCCCAGCTCCTGGCCAAGGTATGGCCTGGCTAACCCATGGCATTGCAGGTTGGGTTGTGATGCAGGACCTTTCCCCACGGAATCATAGAATCAGACAGCTTGGAAGAGACCTCCAAGCTCATCCAGGCCAACGTAGCACCCAGGCCTGTCCAATCAACCAGACCATGGCACTAAGTGCCTCATCCAGTCTCCTCTTGAGCACCTCCAGGGACAGTGACTCCACCACCTCCCTGGGCAGCTCATTCCAATGCCAATCACTCTCTCTGCCAACAACTTCCTCCTAACATCCAGCCCAGACCTTCCCTGGCACAACTTGAGACTGTTGCTTCTTGCAACCCTTCTTCTGTTGCTGCTTGCCTGGCAGAAGAGCCCAACCCCACCTGGCTACAGCCTCCCTTCAGGTAGCTGTAGACAGCAATGAGGTCTGTCCTGAGCCTCCTCTTCTGCAGGCTGCACACCCCCAGCTCCCTCAGCCTCTCCTCACAAGGCTGTGCTTCAGGCCCCTCACCAGCTTTGTCTCCCTTGCCTGGACACGTTCCAGTACCTCAACATCTCTCTTGAATTGAGGAGCCCAGAACTGGCCCCATGCCTATGTTCTCCCTTGTGAGGAGGTGCCTCATCATGGCTGTTCACCATGAATTCATATTTCATCTCTTGTCCATTCCCAGCAGGGCTCAGAGCTTTGGCTCCCTCAGGCAAGGCATCTGTGTGTGGTGGTCTCTGCTTTCTCCCATCCCTCCAGAAACGGTGTTGGGCAGAGAGAGGATGGAGAGCGTGAGCCGCACGGTTCCTGGCCTGGGAGAGAGGGCACTTGCAGAGGCAGCATGAGACCTTCTTCCAGGCAGGGGGAATGAGCCCCTTTGCACTGGCCATGAAATCAGTCATGTGTAGATTTTTGTCCAGCCCTGGGGGGTGGGGGAAGGAATGTGGGTTGGGCCAAGTCTAGGATTACACCACCCGCTGAACTTTTCCTTTCCACACTTTAAGTAGCCAGCACCTTTCGCTCCTGCCTTCGCCTCTGCCGTCGGCTGGAGCCCTGGCACTGCCACCCGCAAGGTAACGCCTCTGCTCCTGTCTTCTTCTGTCCTGCTCCCCCCCGTGCCCCACACCCGCCTGCCTTTGCTGTGTAGGAGAGGCCACGGTGCACTTTCTGCCTGTTTAATCATTCTCTAGCACAGAAGGGTCCTCCCAGTCCTTGCTTGCGGCTGCTGTCAGATGCCTGCCAGTGTTCCTTGCTCTTCTTCGCATCCCAAAGAGTTTCACAGGGATCCGTGTAGGTGGAGGGGAGAGGCTGCAAGTGCTGCTGTGCTCTGTTTGCTCCTCTCCCGGATGGGGGAGAGTGTCATTTGCTGATAGTGTCTCTTCCTGCTCTCCTGGTGAAGGATTTGCAGGCGGGAGTTGAAGGCAGCATAAGGCTGGGGCTGGGAGAGCTGCCTCTGCAGGACACCAGCGGGCTCCAGGGCTGGCACTGGTGCCCTTCTTGACACGAGGTCTTCAGCCATCCTGGCTTTGCACTGGGCATTGGTGGGAACCACAGTTCTCACCCTTCTGCCTGTAAGGCTCAGCATCCAGGCAGGCATCCTGCCCATGAGGAACAGGCTTTGATATCCTCTGAGGCTCTTCAGTGGCTGCAGCAGAGCTGATGTTTCCCGTTCTGCCCATACCTGTCTCTTTGGCATCAGCTGTGCACCAACAGTCCCTTACGCTACACCCTGGCTTTGCTGGCATTGAGCGTGTGGGGGAAGATGGAACAGTGAGAAGGATGCCCACCTATTCTGTGCCAGCCTTCTACTGTTAGCAGAGGTGTGATTGGAGATGGGAGACATTCTTGCAATGCCAAAGCTTCCTGAGAGCAGTGTTGTTGGGAATCCCTACGGGAGGCAGAGTCAGACCCTGGGAGAGGGGAGCTCTTGGCTGGCCATGGCACCTACAGCCATTCTTCTCCTGCTGGTACAGCACCAGCAGCACCCCGAAACCCCTCCTCACAGCCAGCAGCAGTTGCCATCACCATTGCATGGTCTGCACAGACTTTGGGAAGCAGCAACCAACGAGAATAGAAACCTTTATCTACTATCTTGTCAAGTATTTGATCTTGCTCTTTCCTTTCTAGAGCCCCTTTTTGCTGCTCAACATCTCGCTTCAGCCCAGCTGGGCTGCTGGGGCTGCTGTGTTCTGCAGCGCTTAGCAGCTGGGAGAAGCAGGAGTGGTTTGAGAAGGGTCAGTTGGATTAATGAAACTGACAGTGGCTCTTAAGGACTGGTTGTGGACTAGGCAATGAAGGCACAGGTGTGCCTTGGACACCGTGCTGCCGGCAGGAACGGCTGTGAGGAGCCGGAGAGGAGCTGCTGGCTGCTTGCATGTGCCCGGGCGCCTGCTGTCCCCTCTCTCGCCTCCCGTAGCCCAGCTCTGTGCCTCCTTGCGTGGCCGGTGCAGAAGGTAACGAAGGAAACTCCTTCCAAAGGTGAGATGGATTACACAGTCCCTGGCGCCATCAGCAATGGGGAAACGCTGCCCGCACAGCCCAGCGCGGAGGAGGAGGAGGAGGAGCAGACGCTGGAGCGCGGGCAGTGGAACAACAAGCTGGAGTACGTCCTGTCGGTGGCCGGCGAGATCGTCGGCCTGGGCAACGTCTGGCGCTTCCCCTACCTCTGCTACAAGAACGGTGGAGGTAAGTGCATCAGGAATGGTGTGGCCAGCAGGAGCAGGGGAGTCATTCTGCCCCTGTACTCTGCACTGGTTAGACCACACCTTGAGTACTGTGTTCAGTTCTGGGCCCCCCAGTTTAGAAGGGACATTGAGATGCTTGAACGTGTCCAGAGAAGGGCAACGAGGCTGGTGAGAGGCCTCGAGCACAGCCCTACGAGGAGAGGCTGAGGGAGCTGGGATTGTTTAGCCTGGAGAAGAGGAGGCTCAGGGGTGACCTTATTGCTGTCTACAACTACCTGAGGGGTGGCTGTGGCCAGGGGGAGGTTGCTCTCTTCTCTCAGGTGGCCAGCGCCAGAACGAGAGGACACAGCCTCAGGCTGCGCCGGGGGAAGTTTAGGCTCGAGGTGAGGAGAAAGTTCTTCCCTGAGAGAGTCATTGGACACTGGAATGGGCTGCCCAGGGAGGTGGTGGAGTCGCCGTCCCTGGAGCTGTTCAAGGCAAGGTTGGACGTGGCACTTGGTGCCATGGTCTAGCCTTGAGCTCTGTGGTGAAGGGTTGGACTTGATGATCTGTGAGGTCTCTTCCAACCTTGGTGATACTGTGAGACTGTGAAGTGCAGCCCTGCCCAGCGCCTCTGCAGCATCTGTGTCTGGCCCTGCCGGCAGCAGCTGCTCGGCGGCTCCCAAGTCATGAGTCTGAAGAGAGGCTGCCAGCGTCCTGCTGCCACCCGGGCTGCAGGCAGGGGCTGTTTTGACCTGGTGTGACGTGGGTGACAGAGTGGCAATGCCCCGGGGTTACTGACGGCTGTAGCCGTGTCTCTGAGGCACGTTGAGCCTTGATCCTGCTGGTCAGATAGGAGACCCTCCGGAGGGGCAGGTGGCAGCAGGGTGGCTCTCAGCTTGGTAGCGTCAGCAGCTTTGTGCCAGGCAAACGGTGGCGACCAGCAGGGCAGCTGAGTGACTCTGGATGCTATATGGCATTCAGTTTTGGGCCCCCCCAGTTTAAGAGGGACCTGGATCTGCTGGAAAAGGTCCAGGTGAGGCTACGAGGTTGATTAGGGGACTGGAGCACTGCCTGATGAGGAGAGGCTGAGGGACCTGGGGCTGCTTAGTCTGGAGAGGAGAAAACTGAGAGGAGATTTAATCAATGTCTGTAAACACCTGAGGGGTGGGGGTTAGGAGTGGGGGACAGGCTCTGCTCACTGCTCCCTGGGATAGGACAAGGAGCAACGGATGTAAGCTACAGCACAGGAGGTTCTACCGTTCCACCTCAAGACAAGGGATAACTTCTTTACTGTAAGGGTCCCAGAGCACTGGCACAGGCTGCCCAGAGAGGTTGTGGAGTCTCCTTCTCTGGAGCCTTTCCAGTCCTGTCGGGATGTGTCTCTGCGTGACCTGAGCTCCTGTCTGGACGTGTCCCAGTGTGACCTGAGCTAGATTGTGTTGTCCTGATCTGGCATGAGACTTGGACTCAATGATCTCTTTGGATCCCTTCCAACCCCTGACATCCTGTGAGCCACTTTGAGAAGCTGCAGCATCCTCGTGGAGGCTCTTGGGGCCTTCAAGGGGCTCTTGACCACGAGTCCTGGGCAGGTGTCTGACCACGGAGGGATGTTCCCCTGGTGCTGAAGCTAGTTGGTAGGCACAGGGCAGAGTGAAGGCATTTTCCTCAGTTCAGTGTAGAATTACAGTACCCCTCCTGCACCTCCTGGTGTCTCTACAACATCCTCTGGAGCTGCAAGCATGTGGGACAGGGCACCCCTGCCTCTGACCCATGCAGCAGGTCTGTGAGGTGTGCAGATGGACAGGCAGGGAGCAGGGCACTGCTGCTACCAGCCAGGTGCCAGCAGGTCGGTGCTGCTCAGGATGTACTTGGTGGTGACTGGTGCCAAGTTGCCCCATGGCTTGGCAGTGGATCTGGGCTTTCTGCTGCAGCTGGAGGATTGCTCTGTTTGTGGTAGGTGTTTTTGCCTGCTTTTAGCTGGTGGCTGCCTTTGCAGGGAGAAAAGCCTTTTAAAAGTGAAGGCCTGAACCTCTTCTCAAGCTTGACTCTGGCCTGTGGGGAGAGGGAGCTGCTGTCCCTGCTGTCCCTGCTGTCCCTGCCTGATGATTAATTGCTAATTGGGCTCTCCAGAAGGGCAAGGGAGAGAGGAAATGGCACTTGGCTGGGAGCTGGCGGGGAGTAAGTGCTGGGGACCGGCCTGGGACTGAAATCCCCTGGCATGAGCTTGGGCAGCCTCATGGGCCTCACTAAACTGCTTTCATCCCACTGGCATAAAAGAGGATTAGCTGCTGCTTAGCTGCTTTCCCTCCATGCTTTGCTCAGCACTTGTTGCTGTTCACCAGGTGGTTGAGCAGTTTCTTTCCCTCTTGAAAAAGGAGGATTTTTTTTCCCTGTGTTCTCCTTTTCCACAGGGAATGTTTCTTGGCTGCTTGCTGAGCCCTGTCTGCTCACACTGCTGCACCTTTCCCAGGCACCATTCTGTCCTGGAGAAGCAGGACTTTGGACCCTATCCCTAGCACCCCTTTCTCTGCCACTTCCCCCACCATGTTCACCAGTAGTGGGGCTGGGGAAGAGCTGATGGAGGGCTCTGGGGAAAAGGGAGCCAGGCTGTGGTGGACAGCAAAAACCAGATGCAAAGGCCTCATGAAATGGGTCTGAGACTGGCAGAGGCTATGAGGAATTTGAAATCACAAAGTTTTCATCTCTGGCTGCTTTTCCATGAGATCAGAACAAGGATGGGGATAAGACTCTTGTGCAGGAGCAAAATTATTTGCCATATGGCTTCTCCTGTGACAGGCAGTGTGGTGAGGCTGGGCAAAAAAGCCAAACTCTGCAACTCCGTGGAGGGAGGCTGAAGCAAGGAGGGGGCAGCCTCAGCTCCTTGGTGCCAAGTGACAGGACCAGAAGAAGTGGTTCCAAGCTGCAGCAGGGGAGGTTCAGGTTGGATGCTAGGAAATACTTCTTCCCAGAGAGGATTCTCAGACATTGGAATGGTCTTCCCAGGGCAGTGCTGGAGTCCTCATCCCTGGAGGTGTTTAAGCAGCCTACGGAGCTGGTGTTTAGGAACATGGTTCGAGAGAGATGTTGAGGTACTGGAAAGTGTCCAGAGAAGGGCAGCAAGGCTGGTGAGGGGCCTGGAGCACAGCCCTGTGAGGAGAGGCTGAGGGAGCTGGGGGTGTGCAGCCTGCAGAAGAGGAGGCTCAGGGCAGAGCTCATTGCTGTCTGCAGCTACCTGAAGGGAGGTTGTAGCCAGGTGGGGTTGGTCTCTTCTGCCAGGCAAGCAGCAACAGAAGAAGGGGACACAGTCTCAGGTTGTGCCAGGGAAGGTCTAGGCTGGATGTTCTGAGGAAATTCCTTCCAGAGAGAGTGATTGGCACTGGAATGGGCTGCCCAGGGAGGTGGTGGAGTCGCTGTCCCTGGAGGTGTTCAAGCAAAGCCTGGATGAGGCACTTAGTGCCGTGGTCTGGTTGATTGGCCAGGGCTGGGTGCTAGGTTGGACTGGATGATCTTGGTCTCTTCCAGCCTGGTTGATTCTATGATTCTGTGGTTTAGTGCTGGCCCAAGGGTTGGACTGGATGATTTTGGAGGTTTCCTCTAACCAGGTGCACTCTGTGATTCTGTGACTCAAGACTCCCTCCTGCACTGTAGAGTCTGCCTTGCCCTGGCTGATGCCATATCAAATCTCTGGTAACACCTCCAGATTAATTGGACAAGCTGCCACAAGTTTTGTCCTTTACTCCTTTGGGAAGCCTGCTCTGGGCATTTGCTTCTCTGGTACTACAATAAAGGAGAGGTACCATAGTTTAATTTCCAGCTTCAGGTCAGTCTTGCTCTGCCTACAGCCCTTTGCTCTTGTGCCAGCAAGGGCTCTGCCTCACTGGCAGACCTTTCCTGCCCCCACTGAATGGTGCACAGCCAGTGACCATAAATTACTGCTCTGAGCTCATGCTTTGCTGCCCAAAATAAATCAGACCCTTCCCAGAAAAAGGAAAGCTCTGATTTATCTGCAAACCCCAAGCTGTGCAAAGAGGGGCAGGCACTTGGTTCTTCCTTTCCTTTGGGATATTCCCACATAACAAAGGAAGAGTAGTGCCTTGTGCACTTGGTGTGCTTAGTGCTCAGGGTCTGAAAACAGGCAGTGGAGGGCATGAGGAGGGAAATAAATGAGTGTTCTTTTTCGTCTTGCTTGCTCTTGCTTTCACCTCCTGTGACAGGGTCAGGCCCTACTTAGTGATGTTGGGAACCCCAAGGCAAGGCTGGCTGCTGGTGTGGCTGCTGGTTCATAGAATCATAGAATCAAACAGGTTAGAAGAGACCTCCAAGATCATCCAGTCCAACCTAGCACCCAATCCAGAAGAGACCTCCAAGATCATCCAGTCCAATCTATCACCCAATCCAGAAGAGACCTCCAAGATCATCCAGTCCAATCTATCGCCCAATCCAGAAGAGACCTCCAAGATCATCCAGTCCAGTCTATCGCCCAATCCAGAAGAGACCTCCAAGATCATCCAGTCCAAATGTCAGATTCCAGGCTGGAAATAAGGGAAACCTGGTCTGGGGAGCTCAGCCTGTCACTTCAGACACCTCCCCTGGGATCCCTGGGTGCAGTTGGGTTCAATACAGCTTCTTGTACAAGAATAATCTCCCTTGCAGAAAGACACCACTGTCGTGGTGTGACTGCATGCAAGCTGGGAGTGGGGCAGCAGTGTTGTACAACCATTTTCCCTGCCCTTTGCTCTCACCAGCTTCTATTTCCAGGCAGAGAGGGGAGAGCATGTGGGCAGATGCTTGTCACTGCCCCGGGACCGGCAGGTATCAGCATCTTTCCAGCTGCTCTTTGCTTGCAGGGAGCTGCTGAGATGCTCTCCCTGTCTCTTTCATTGACTGCCTTTCTTTGCAGGGAGGCTGTGGCTTGGTTCTCAGCTGGCTGCTGCTTTGGCCTTCTGGCCACAGCCCAAACTGGCCCTCACCACCCCATCCCCATCCCTGCATGCTAGCAAATGTCCTTCATGAAATCTCTCGGGGTTTGGGTTTGCTTTCACACCGCGACTGTTGTTTCCCCTGCACCCCTACTGTGCCGAGCCCACAGCCACTCTGCATGGCACTGCCACAGAAAAGGACTATGCAGGGAAAATGTGCTCTGTGCCTGGTTGGGCAGCCACATCAAGTGGCTTGCCCATCTGAGCCTGCCACGGGTCAGCTGCCTCTCTCTTCATGGGGCTGCCCCGTTCCATGCCAGCTCCCCATTCTGCTCCGTGTCTCTGTCCCTTCGGCAGGGCTTGAAGAGCTTTGGTGGTGCATTCGTGCAGCAGGAGCCACAGATCGTCTTGCAGGGCTGTCACCTGTGCCCTGCAGGCTAAAATCCACCATTACATTTAACATTAGCCTGGGGTAATCAAAAGCCTGCTGTGTTTTATTCCTCCCTGCTTGGTTGCACAACAGGGCTTGACCAGGAGGGCACCAGTGTGAAGTACATACATATGTTTCACTGCACTAATTGCTGTTCCTTTGCATTGCTGCTGCTGCTGTTGCTCAACGAGCCAATGATGGAGCAAACCAACAGGCTGAAGGTGTTAGTCCTGATGGACTCACGAGCCAATGATGGAGCTCAACGAGCTAATGATGGAGCAAACCAACAGGCTGAAGGTGTTGGTATCCATGGCCTTGCCAGCTTACTCAGTCAGAGTGACCAGTGTGAAGGCAGTCACCAACCTGAGTGAAACCCACAGTGGTGATACAGCAGGGGGTTCTCCTGTGATCCTATACAGCTGCTGAGAGCTTGTTTCACTCTTCTCTGCACAAAAACCAGGCCTAGAAACTTTTCCTTCCCTCTCCATCTTTTCCAGGTGTTGGATTTCTCATACAGTTATGTCACTGTGGAACATGAAACATGCAGAAACTTTCTGTTTCCTGGCAGCCCATTTGCAGCCTTTCCTCCCCCTGGGAGGGCCCTGCCCAGTGCCAGGCAGCAGATGGGCTGACTGCACTCACCCCACAGGACTTAATTCTCCTGTGTGTTTCTTGACTCTGTCAGGTGCCTTCTTCATCCCCTACCTCATCTTCCTCTTCACCTGTGGGATCCCTCTCTTCCTCCTGGAGACGGCACTGGGGCAGTACACCAGCCAGGGCGGGGTGACAGCCTGGCGCAGGATCTGCCCTCTCTTTGAAGGTGAGTAGGGTGAGCCTGGGAGGGTATGGAGGTGTGAGGGCTGAGAAGTGATGCCTCTCCCCACAGCCTGGGTCACTGCATCCCTTCACATCTGCTGCCCAGCACTGGGCATTCCAGCCTGGGAGCCTGCCCTCTTGCCAAAATCAGGCTTGACAAAGGGATCCCCTTTCTCACCAAATAGTTCCTCTCGTTGGATTGCATCCTGGCTTCCTTCTTCATGGCCGTGGCTCTACCCAGGGTTGAATGATGAAGACTCCTCTGACAGCTGGGAGGAGCCCAAAGCACATCACTGTTTTATCCAGTCAGTGCTGTGTCATTTTCCCTAGTTAGCAGAGGGCTTAAAACCTGAGTGGTGAAAGGTCTCAAGAAATCCTTAGCAATCAGATCCACTTCTAGCCCTGTTTCAGCACAGTCACCCAGCCTCCAGCCACTCTCAGTCACCTCTCATCTCAGCTGCCTCCTCTGCGTGTACCAAAACCTTTAGATGCTCCTCCAGCAGCTCCCAGAGAAGGGATGTGGTGGTGATGCACAGAGCTGAGGGAGCAAACCTAACCAGGCAGTGTTGGCAGCAGAGCTGTTTGTCCAGCAGCTGAAGCACAGAATGAATCACAGGATTAACCAGGTTGGAAAAGACCTCTAGGATCATCCAGTGCAACCTATCACCTAACCCTTCTCATTAACCTATGGCACTAAGTACACCCCAACTAACCCAAGTGCCTCACCCAGCCTCCTTTTCAACACCTCCAGAGATGGTGACTCCACCACCTCCCTGGGTGACCCATTCCAATGGGCACCATCATCTTTCTGTCCATTTTGGTGACTTTCCAACCACAGCCTGTTGTCACCTGCCCAGACTCGCTCTCACTGCCACCCTTTCACCAGAGGAGGCTGCAGTGGGGTGGTCTCTGGGGCCCCTGCTTGGACCCCCACTGCTGTGGCACGGTGGGCCTTGGGGGAGGGGGTGATGGCTCTGGCAGGTGCCCCAGCTGGCAGCTAGCCCCATCCAGCAGCAGGGGCAGGAGGCAGAGCAGCAGAGGAGGAGGTTAGGTGAGCGTGTCCCGAGGGCAGTCCAGTTCCCCTCTCCTGGCACGGGAGTCACCTGCCTTTGGGGCTCGCTTTCTGCAGGGATTGGCTACGCCTCACAGGTCATCGTCATGCTGCTGAACTTCTACTACATCATTGTCCTGGCTTGGGCCTTGTTTTATCTCTTCAGTTCGTTCACCATTGACCTACCCTGGGGCAGCTGTGACCACGAGTGGAACACAGGTGGGTGTGGAACTCTCTCAGCTCTCCACTGGATCCTGGCTGAGGAAAAGATGCTGCTGCTCCACGGCAAGCCTCAGGAGAGTGGCTTGTCCCTGCGTGGGTGACACTGCTGGTCACAGGGGTGGGAGTGCCAGGTCACTGCGGTGCTGCTGGCACTCTAGGGGCAGAGGCTTGGCCACTGTAGCTCTTAGCAAGAAAGCACCAGTGCTGTCCAGCCACTTGCAGCACTCTGCCAGTGCTGGGCAACGATGGTCTCTCTCCAGTGACTCCCACCCTGGGATGGTGCCACTTTGGCATCTTCAGGTTGTCCTGTGCTGTGTGTTAGCCACAGACCCAGCACGGACTGGGGCTGCTCGCTGTGCCCAGTGGAAGGACAGCTAAATGCTGCCATCTGAATTGATTCTTACCTGTATTTCTTGCCAGCCTTATCCTGGAGGGGGACTCCTTTTGTGCTGCTTTGGGACTATAGAGGATTTGTCTCAGAGTCAGTGTCAGTGAGTGTTGACATGGTGGATGGCAAGGAAGGGGTTTTTCCAGGTCTCAGGGACTCTAACAAGTGCTTACATTCCCTCTCTGCCTGGGCCTCTCCCACAGAGAACTGCATGGAGCTGTACAAGGCAAACTCGACCTTCAATGTGACCAGTGAAAATGCCACCTCCCCTGTCATCGAGTTCTGGGAGTAAGTAAGCAGACCTGCACTCCTCCTTCTCTGGGACACACCTTCCTTGGGCAAGGAGCAAACCTTCCAGTGGCACAGCCTATTACCCCATCCTTGCTTGAAGTGGACACAAGAGGAAGTTGGTGGGGTTGGAGTGAAGGCTCTCAGGGCCAGAACCACCAGTCAGGGCTGGCCTTCTAGTGTTCAGAGCTGTGCTGGCATGCCTCAGAGCCACCTGACTTTGTCCTTCTCTGATGCTGCACTCTTGTCCCTCTGGACGCTTTTGGCTTCTCTGCCTCAGTGTTAGGGATGGTTAACTGACTGTGATCTTTAATCCTCTGATCCTTGAGATTACTGTCTTGTTTGTCATTCCTTCTCTTTTGTTGCACTTTCCCTTTCTCCACTTGTGCTGTTCCTCTTCTTGGCTTTCCTCATTGCCACCTGCGAGCTTCCTTATCCAGTTGTTTCCTCCTGCAGCTTAGGTGAATCAAGTACATGTTCTCTGTCCTGAAGCTTTGCTTCAGACTTACCCAGGGTGCAAAGCTCAAAAAAAATGAGTAGCAGCCACACAGGGTTATGGTGTGGATTAAAGTGTCTGTGTCTGCTGGATTATCCACTGCCCTTGCTCTGTTTGGAGCAATCTACCCCACGCAGTCCCTGACCTGCTTGGTGGCTGCATCTGGTGTAACTGTGCATGGGTGACAAGACTATGGATGAGAGTGATGTGAGATCTGTGGTAATTCACAAAGCAGCAGCTCTGTAATGGGCTTTTGCCTGTGTAGTTTGCAAGCTGTTGAAGAGGAGAGACCTTGAAGCCTTGTGGTGTACTGCAGGAACCCATGCTAGTGATGCTGCTCCCCTTGAATCTGTGCTGCTGTGTGATGCCAGTATGTTGCTAGGAGGCTCTGGCATGGTAGGTGGTGACTTCTGTCTGTAGGCTACTCTCCATCTTAAAAACACAGAAAGAGGTGATGCTGTCCCTTTAGAATCATAGAGTCAGTCAGAGTTGGAAGGGACCACAAGGATCATCTAGTTCCAACCCCCCCGCCTTGGGCAGGGATACCTCACACTAGATCAGGCTGGCCAGAGCCTCATCCAGCCTGGCCTTAAATGCTTCCAGGGATGAGGCTTCCACCATCTCCCTGGGCAACCTGTTCCAGGGTCTCACCACCCTCTTGGTGAAGAACTTCTTTGGAGTGAGTAGCATTCAAGCTCTTCTGAGGAAAGCAGCTCACCAAAAGGTGAAGTCAGCTTACTTCACACTGGGGTTTGCTCTCTCATGTCCATTGATTTCTCTCCATGTGTTAGTCACCCTGAAGTAAAGGGTAGCTTTATTTCTGCCTTGAAGGCACAGGCCTGTTGGCTTGGGCTCTCTGATGATGCTCAGCAGCTCCTGGGAGAACAGGCCCAGTGAAGCCCTGAGCCCTGTCTATCAGGCTCTGCAAACAGCCCTTCTGCCCTTCGTTGGACAGAGGGCACACAGAGCGCCCAGCACCTCCTCAGCTCAGCACAGGGAGGCTGCTTTTGAAGCCTGAGTGTTTGTAAAATGTTGTCTCCTGCAGGCTCTCCCTGGGCCTGCTGCTCACTTGTGATGAGATGGAGACCTGCTGTAGACTGCTGGATGCTGGGAAAGTTGATGTTCCCATCACTGCTGTGGCTGTGTCACTGGGGAGTAAGCACAGGGCCCTGGAAATTCCCACTGTCTGTTGCTTCCAACGAGGTGTCTGTTCCTGCCCTCCCCCAGTGGGCATGCAGGAGGCCACTGTTTCACTGGGAAGCAGTCAGCTGCCAGTGACCTGATGGCACACTTCTGAGGCCTCTTCTGGCTGCAGAGCAGTGCCCAGTTAGTTATGGTCCACTGGCACTCCTTACCCACCAGTTACAGAGTCCACGTCCTTAGAAGCAGGCAAAGACCAACATAATGAAACCTGTTTGGCAGAGCAGGGTGATTTTCCCAGCCCTCCTCTCATCCTCTCAATCTCCCAGAAG
Source organism: Tricholaema leucomelas (assembly GCA_013400475.1). Classification (NCBI taxonomy): domain Eukaryota; kingdom Metazoa; phylum Chordata; class Aves; order Piciformes; family Lybiidae; genus Tricholaema lacrymosa; species Tricholaema leucomelas. The sequence continues at coordinate 25,150 of WAAF01020799.1, read as the reverse complement.
ACAGGAAAGGAGGTAGTGTGTCTTAAATGCACTTCTCTAGGAGCATGACCTTTATTTTGGGGTCATCTCTGTCCTTGCAGCAGGGCTGGCATAGCTGCTGAGCTGCGGGGTTGTGCACGGCTCTCTCTGCTTGGGCTGCTAGGACTGCACTGTGGTGTTTCATGCTTGGATCTGTCTATGTGGTGTGGGAGATGGAGAGAGGAGAGTCCTTCTCGGAGTGAGGAGGAGGATTTGACACATACACCATGGATAGCTTCTGTGTCACAGAATGCTGGGGCTTGGGAGAGACCTCTGGAGATCACTGAGTCCAACCTCTCTGCTAAAGCAAATTGCTTAGTTCAGCACAGAACAGCTTCACTAACCTGTCCTGCTGCAGGGGGTGATTCCTCCCAGGATGTAGGACTCTACAGTTACCCTCCTTGAACTTCATTAGGTTCCATTCCACCCAGCTTTCCAGCCTGTCCAGGTTAGGGCAAGAACCCTACGACCTGAGGTGATCTAGGGTCCATCTAGCCCAGGATCCTTTCTCCACACTGGCTGAAAGAAGGTGCTCAAGGTGGTGTCTTTTGCTTGTGCAGTGGGGATGCCTGTGCTCCTGGCTGGGTCTTAGCCATGGTATGGGGTGCTGTGCTGCTCTGGCTTCAGAGGTGAAACATGTAGCTGCCCCTGAAGACAGAAGTGTGCTGTGGAGAAGGGACAGCTTTGCTTCTTGGATGGTCTTGATGGCTTCTGCACAGTAAATACAAAGCATCATTGATTTTGAGGCTTGAAGCATGTCAGACATGTAGGTGAACTTGGAAATGTGCATGAAAAAAAGCCCAGGCAAAGCTCTGTGTGTGTGTTAGGTGCTGCATGTTGCTGCAGAGAGAGGACTCTTACCTTAGAGGGCAAGACAGATGGAGGGTGGGAGGAAGAGAGGAGAAGAAATGTCTTGGCCCAACGAGCCAGAGCTAGAGCAAGCATAGAAGTAAGTGTCCATGCATGGCCTGCCAGGCTGGGGGGCACTTTTAAGAGGGGAGCACTGCTTGATTCCTCTGAAGCTTGCAGCTCAGCCCTGGGTCTTGTTTGTAAGCTCTTTCCATCAGGTGCTGTGGAGGTGTGGTGAGAACCAGCACGATGCTGGGAATGTCACTGGCCAGCATCAGTGACTCCTGAATGTTCCTTTGCTTCCTCATAATGCAGGAGGAGAGTGCTAAAGATTTCAGATGGCATTCAGCACCTGGGCAGCCTGCGCTGGGAGCTGGCTCTGTGTCTCTTGCTGGCCTGGATCATCTGTTACTTCTGCATTTGGAAAGGGGTCAAGTCCACAGGCAAGGTGAGTCTCTGCTTCAGAACAAGCCTGTTCCCTTGATCATAGCTGGAGCACTCCATCTACCCACCTTTTGTAGAGAGAAGCCCTATCCCCTGTAAACCACCCTCCCAGTAAGGCAGCGGGAGCTTGGCAGCCTCAGCTTGCAGCAGGAGTGTCAGCCAGGCTTGGTGTTTTGAGTAGGAAAGAATGGGAGTGCTGAGATGTCTCAGGGCAATAGCTCCCAAGATGAGCATCTCCATCTGATGGCTCTCTATCCACAGGCCAAGGATACCCTGCAGTCCTCCTATTTATAGGGTGGTTGCATGTTTCCTTCCCTCTCACCCCCGTGTGAGCAACCAGCATGTTTGTGCCTCTGCTGTCAAGTGCAGCAGGACCATCTTCAAATTCATTAGGTAGGAATGGAGTTAACTCTGATGGCCTCAAAGCCCTCTTTGCCTGTGAGCCATAGGAATCTTCTGTTTTGCTGTGTCCCAGCAGCAGCTGCTCATGGAGGAGTGAAGTTAACTCTGATGGCCTCAAAGCCCTCTCTGCTTCTGAGCCATAGGAATCTTCTGTTTTGCTATGTCCCAGCAGCAGTTGCTCATGGAAGAGTGAAGTTAACTCTGATGGCCTCAAAGCTCTCTCTGCCTCTGAGCCATAGGAATCTTCTGTTTTGCTGTGTCCCAGCAGCAGTTGCTCATGGAAGAGTGAAGTTAACTCTGATGGCCTCAAAGCTCTCTCTGCCTCTGAGCCATAGGAATCTTCTATTTTGCTGTGTCCCAACAGCAGTTGCTCATGTTCCTTGAAAACAAAGGTCTTATTTCTTCCCTCCAACACTGGTTATAACAGAAGGGATATTATATGCTTCCGGGAAGGGCTGGTGTGACTGTCCAGCTTCATCCTGTGCTCCCTCTGCTTCAGAATGTGCCACTGTCATTTACTCTAGTGGTTTGGGTGTTGCCTGCCCCCCCCCCCCCCCCCCCCCCCAAAAAAAAAATTTGACTCAGACTAAGCTGGCTGGAAGTGAAGGAATGAAGCTGCATTTATAGCTTTGCACAGTTTGCAAGCTAAATGTATACAGATATATTTACAACTATATGTAGGAATATGCAAGTAAATAGTAATACAGAGAGACAAAACCCCTCCCAGCAGCCAGACTGCCCAGGAGGGGCTACCAACCTCCCTTCCACCTTCTTTCACAGCATCAACCAGGTTGGAAAAGACCTCGAGGATCATGGTGTCCAACCTATCACCTAACTCTTCTAATTAACAAACCCATGGTACTAAGTGTCTCATCCAGCTTCTCCACCCTCTCCCTTATCTCAGGATCTCCCTTATGTGCAGGGTGAACTGGAAAGGTCAGCAAGAGGTGTTAGAAGCAGAATGAATAGTTGGGAATGTGCAGGTTCAGGCAGAAGAATCATAGAATCAACCAGGTTAGAAGAGACCTCCAAGCTCATCCAGTCCAACCTAGCACCCAGCCCAGGCCAATCAACCAGACCATGGCACTAAGTGCCTCATCCAAGCTTTGCTTGAACACCTCCAGGCACAGCGACTCCACCACCTCCCTGGGCAGCCCATTCCAATGCCAATCACTCTCTCTGCCAACAACTTCTTCCTAACATCCAGCCTAGACCTCCCCTGCCACAACTTGAGACTGTGTCCCCTTCTTCTGTTGCTGCTTGCCTGGCAGAAGAGATTGACTACAGTGACAGCCAGGCAGAGACTGACTTACCTTAGTCTGTGTCTTTGTTTTCATGTGTCCCAGAGGAACAATTTGGTAATATAGAATCATAGAATCAGCCACGTTGGAAGAGGCCTCCAAGCTCATCCAGTCCAACCTAGCACCCAGCCCAGGCCAATCAACCAGACCATGGCACTAAGTGCCCCAGCCAGGCTTTGCTTGAGCACCTCCAGGGATGGTGACTCCACCACCTCCCTGGGCAGCCCATTCCAATGCCAATCACTCTCTCTGCCAACAACTTCCTCCCAACATCCAGCCTAGACCTCCCCTGACATTAAAATAGTCCAATTAGCCCTGAATCAGCACCTTTACATTGACCCCATTACTTAGTTTCTGCCTCCTGACCCACTCCCAGTCAGCCTTGTCTGGTGGCAACAAGAACACTTGGGAATGAAAAGGGTTAGTGTGTCTTCTCTGCATGCTTTGGAGAAGGTACCACGTGGAGGAGGTGTAAACTGGAGTTGCATGTACTTCTGTCAGGTGCATGGCATGGCTGTGAGCAGTTTCCCCTGCTTCCAGAGTGGTCTGGGATGATGAAACACAGCAGGGAAATCAGGCAGCTTGCATAGATGGTGTTTGCTGGTTTCCATGGAGTAAAATTAGAAGAAAAGAGCAAGTGTTTGCTGTGGTGGCCTGGTAAAAGAAAGCAGAGGCAGTCTAATAACAGCAAATGTGATACTGAGTTACAGCAAACATGGTGTGGGAAATGCTGCCACCAAATTCAATCTATTCTAAGTACAAGTCCTAGGTTAAATCAAGCCCTTTTTAAGCAGAAAGTGCTAGCAATGGTGAGGTCTTATCCTCCTAGCTAATAGCCTCCTCTTAGCCTGGAGAAGAGGAGGCTCAGGGCAGAGCTCACTGCTGTCTGCAGCTACCTGAAGGGAGGCTGTAGCCAGGTGGGGTTGGTCTCTTCTGCCAGGCAAGCAGCAACAGAAGAGTGAGACACAGTCTCAAGTTGTGCCAGGGCAGGCACAATGGCTGGATGTTAGGAGGAAATTGTTGGCAGAGAGAGTGATTGGCATTGGAATGGGCTGCCCAGGGAGGTGGTTGAGTTGCCATCCCTGGAGGTGTTGAAGCAAAGCCTGGATGAGGCACTTAGTGCCATGGTCTGGTTGATTGGCCTGGGCTGGGTGCTAGGTTGGCCTGGATGCTCTTGGAGGTCTCTTCCAAGCTGGCTGATTCTATGGTTCTCTCAAACCCATAACATTTCTTTCAGTAAAGCAGCAATATCCAAAAGTTTATCAACCCTCTGCATATTTCTTAATCCACCTGAAATGGTGATGGCTGTGGGAATGCAGCCCCAGGGGGGAGGAGAGAATGCCTGGCTCCCGCTCATCTACTTGTAGAGGGACAAACCCACCTGCTCAGCTTGCCCTAGTGAGAAGTGCAGTGGTGGTTCACATCCTCTGCTGCTGGGGCTGGCTGTCCCTGAGGAGTGGCTGCAGATGCAGAGGGTTCTCACAGATGGAAGCACTTTTCTGAGGCGTGTGGATCAGGTTCAAATAAAACCCTGGATGTTGTTGGCCAGCATGAGGCAGAACAACCCCACTGATCCCGGCAAGGTTCCTGGTGATGTAGTTAGTGCTAACAATGACCAAGAAAGAAAAAGATTGGCTCTGAGCCAAGCACTGGGTCAGGTCTCATTGTATCCAGATGTTCCTGTTGTTAGATAGAAGTTTGGCACTCTTAATCCAACAAAACATTCCTCAGCCTCGGGTCTCTGGTCTCGGAGCAGATGTGAACGACTGCTGAGTGAAAAGCTTACCACGCTGGTTTGGGCAGGCTGTGAAGCACACAGGATGGTACCAGAATGTGAATCCAGATCCTAGGCCAGGCAACTGAGCAGGCTGTGTGCTGAGCTCCTCAAACCCATCTTATCTAGGGATCCAGCCAGGAGCCTGCAGCGGGGTTCAAAGACAATGGGCTGCTCTTGTGAGCTCTGGTTTGAATCTTGACTTGATGAGCTGAGGCAGATGCTGTTTGCATCCTGTCATTTCCTGAAGGAAGAATTGTCTTGTGTGGTAAAGGCAGGGATGATGTCTGATGAGGACAGGCTATGAGAGTTGGGGCTCTGCAGCTTGGAGGAGTGAAGGCTTCAAGGAGACCTTGGAGTGGCCTTCCAGTGTCTGAAGGGGGCTTGAGGAGGGCTGGGGAGGGACTACTGACAAGGTCTTGTAATGAGAGGATGAGGAGGAATGGGTTTGAACTGGCAGAGGGCAGTTTGAAACTGGATGTTAGGAAGAAGTTGTTTGCAGTGAGGGTGGTGAGACACTGGCACAGGTTGCCCAGAGAGGTTGTGGAGCACAGAATCACCCAATGTGCTCAAGGGGCTGTGCCCTCACCAGCTTCAGTGCCCTTCTCTGGACACATTCCAATATCTCAACATCTCTCTTGGATTGAGGAGCCCAGAACTGGATGCAGTACTCAAGGTGTGGCCTGAGCAGTGCTGAGTGCAGGGTCACAGGCACATCTCAGGCCACCACAAGCCCCAACAAGAAGGTGTTTTGCACTCACTGTTGTGGCATTGGCCAAAACTGCTGTGGTACACAGAGCAGTGAATGAAACACATGGGAAACCTGGAGCTGCAGGCAAAGATAATCAAGTAGTGTGGTTTGTCAAGGATGGGATAGCTCTGGAATGTGAGATAGGGGATTGCTCTGGAATGTGTGCAGAGAAGGGAGACAAAGCTGGGGAGGGGCCTGGGGCACAGCCCTGTGAGGAGAGGCTGAGGGAGCTGGGGGTGTGCAGCCTGCAGAAGAGGAAGCTCAGGGCAGACCTCATTGCTGGCTACAATGACCTGAGCTGAAGGGAGGCTGTAGCCAGGTGGGGTTGGTCTCTTCTGTCAGGCAAGCAGCAACAGAAGAAGGGGACACAGTCTCAAGTTGTGCCAGGGGAGGTCTAGGCTGGATGTTAGGAGGAAGCTGTTGTCAGAGAGAGTGATTGGCATTGGAATGGGCTGCCCAGGGAGGTGGTGGAGTCACTGTCCCTGGAGGTGTTGAAGCCAACCCTGGCTGGGGCACTTAGTGCCGTGATCTGGTTGATTGGGCAGGGCTGGGTGCTAGGCTGGACTGGATGCTCTTGGAGGTCTCTTCCAACCTGGTTGATTCTGTGATTCTAAATCCTGTGTCCAGTTCTGTCCTTCCCCGTTACTGAACTGGATCAGCAGAGAGTGCATCTTGACTTCAAAGAGGGCTGGCATCAGCTGCTGGAGGTGTTTGGTTCAGATGGGTTACAAATGAATGGGTTCAGAAAGAGCAGCTGTGGATCACTGCTCTGGTCAGAATTGCTGCCAGACACAGAGTGAAAGGGCTTGGAACTGGATGATCTTTGAGGTCCCTTCCAACCTAAACCATTCTATGATTCTAAGTGGTTGGACTGCCTGGGGAAATCACAAGCTCACACTTAGCAGGTCCTCCTCTAACATGAAAGTTGTGTGGCTGAGCTGAGGGTTGGTGAGCTTCAGGTGGATTTAGAAACAGCAGCTTGCTCTGCATGGATGGGAAGGGGTGAGAACAGATCCCTGCACCTTGTGGTCCCTCCCAGGATGAGCTTTAGCTCTCTGGTGTGTAGCTGCCAAAGCATGCTGTGTGGCTCAGCACGTCCACACAGGAAAAACCTGAAGGAGCAGCTTTTCTGTTGCAGCCTAGCAAGATACAACAGACTGAGCAACCCTTTGGGAAGTGGCTGATGAGTCTGGCAGGTGTAGGAGCAATGTAAAAGGACTAATGACGCTGCTTGAATTTCTGGGGAGGCTGCATGAGCCCTTGACATCACTGTGGTTGTGTGGGGAACACTGACTACAGTGTATTGTTGTTGTGGCACACTACAGAAATCAGCTTGGAGATCCCTGGAGGTGCCCCTGGTAATCCCTAAGTAGAGAGTTAGATGTACCAGCCCTGGAGTCCTGGGAAGCATGACTTGATTCTGGCCTCCAGCATTCCCCCGGGGCTGTGGCTGCTTTGCTGGAGGAGCCTGAGCACCACTGCACTGCTCCTGAGGCATGCAAAGCAAGAGGGCTCAGGGTGAAGGTCCTGTTTGTGTCTGTGTCCTTGGTAGCAAGTCTGAGACAGGCTTCCCTGCTCTGCCTGAGGCTGGGTACTTGAGCAGGGGTTGGTCAGGGGCAGTGGATGCAAGTCGCTGCCGTGGAGAGCGGTGGGCACGAAACGGTTGGCAGTGCCAGCCCTGAGTGGGGGACCCTGGTGGTCCTTCGGTGGCAATGGCATGGCAGGCTGCATCTCTGAGCTGCACACCCCTTCCTCCTCACCACTGAGAGAGGAGACTCTTTCAGCCTGCCTCAGACCTCTGCTTGGGGTAGGAGTGTGCAGAGAGGTGCTGGGGGCAGGTCGTGCTCCAGCGCACCCAGACGTAACCCTGCTGCCTTCAGCAGGGCTCCTCTGGGTGTGGGGTGGTGGCAGCCTGGCTGAGGGTCTGGACTGCTCTTAGGCCTGGAAGGGTTTTCTCTGGCTCCAGCCATGCCATGGCATGTCACAAGTGTCCCAGGCACGTTTTGAAATGCATTTCTTTTTAGCACAGGTGACAGCACAGGGCTTGATGTGGCAGCCTGACCACCTGCCTCAGCTGCTCTGCCCCAGGCTGGGGGTCAGTGCTGTGCTGCTGGCCGGCACTGTGTGCCCTGCCCCTTGCTGCTCACTCACACTTGTCCCCTCCTGCTCCTCCCAGGTGGTGTATTTCACGGCCACGTTCCCGTACCTCATGCTGATCGTTCTGCTGATCAGGGGAGTTACCCTGCCTGGGGCAGCCCAGGGAATCCTGTTTTACCTCTATCCAGACCTCAGTCGCCTTGGAGACCCCCAGGTAAGGTGAAGGTGGACAGAATGGCTGAGCTGTGCTGTCATGGATGCCTGTGGCTGTCCTCTCTCTCTCCTTTTCTCACCCTCTTTCTTTCAGTTTCTTCTTTCTGCTTCCTCTTTATCCACTCCTTGGGCACACGGCAGGGCTGTGAAGCTGGTGTGTGCTCTGCTGGCCTCATGCTCCTTGTCCTCAGCCTTCATCTCTGCTCCCTGCACTCAGCACTGCTCAGGCCACACCTTGAGTGCTGTGTCCAGTTCTGGGCTCCTCAATTCAAGAGAGATGTTGAAGTACTGGAAGGTGTCCAGAGGAGGGCGACAAAGCTGGTGAGGGGCCTGGAGCACAGCCCTGTGAGGAGAGGCTGAGGGAGCTGGGGGTGTGCAGCCTGCAGAAGAGGAGGCTCAGGGCAGAGCTCATTGCTGTCTGCAGCTACCTGAAGGGAGGCTGTAGCCAGGTGGGGTTGGTCTCTTCTGCCAGGCAAGCAGCAAGAGAAGAGGGAGATACAGTCTCAGGTTGTGCCAGGGGAGGTCTAGGCTGGATGTTAGGAGGAAGTTGTTGTCAGAGAGAGTGATTGGCATTGGAATGGGCTGCCCAGGGAGGTGGTGGAGTTACTGTCCCTGGAGGTGTTGAAGCAAAGCCTGGATGAGGCACTTAGTGTCATGGTCTGGTTGGCTGGATAGGACTGGGTGCTAGGTTGGACTGGATGAGCTCAGAGGTCTCTTCCAAGCTATTTAATTCTATGATTCAAAGTGAGTCTGAGTCGTGGAGGTCTGGGCAGTGGGGCTGGACTGTTCCTGGCGAGTGGCACCAGCTGTCTGCCCTGTTTCCTGGGGAGACTGCCCTGCTGCAGAGCCAGTGTGTGCAGTCCTGCTGTGCTGTGCTGGCAGGGAGCAGCCCTGCTCCTGGCATGCTTGCTGCAGCTACCCTGGGTAGCACACTGGGTACATGCCCGGCAGAAGCTGTGGCATGCTGCAGCAGCAGCCCCAGCACCGGCTGGCTGCTCTCCTTGCCTCCCTGTCCCAGTGAGAAATTTCTGCCTGACAGGAGGGTCAGTGCCCAACTGCTGCTTTTAATCTCTCTGGGACAAGTTCTTCCACGTTAAATCCTGGCTCCAGCTGAGCTGCTGTACCAGCCTTAGTGTGAAGGTGTTTCTAAAGGAGATTAAAGGGTGCCTGCCTGGAAAATAGGTCAGCAAAACCCTTCCTAACCCCATTAACTCTTTCTGGTCTAGCCCCAGTGCTGCCTTGGATACTAATTTCATATGGGGCCTGAGTGCTGGGGGAGGAATGGCCCTGGCTGATCATCTGCTCCCTAATGGAGGGAGGATGTGGGCAGGGGTGGCAGCATGACAGGGGCATCCTGTGGTCCTGCCTGTGCCACTGTTGCAGCGTGGCTCTGTGCTAGTCAGTTTGACTCACAGCTTCCCATCGAGGGAGCTAAGCACAAGTGTCTGGATTCCAGCTTCAGGTGGTCTGGTTTTTATCATGAGAAGCCACAAAGATGCTGAAGGGAATGGAACATCTTTCTTAGTGAGGATAGCCTGAGGGAGCTGGGAGAGGACGAGACTTAAGAGGTGACCTCATCGATGGTTATCAATATGTGCAGGGTGAGTGCCAGGAGGCTGGAGCCAGGCTCTGCTGGGGGATGCCCAGTGCCAGGACAGGGGACAATGGGTGGGAGCTGAGGCATAGGAAGTTTCATGGAAACATGAGGAGGACTTTCTTCAGTGTGAGGGTGACAGAACCCTGGAACAGGCTGCCCAGGGGGGTTGTGGAGTCTCCCTCTCTGGAGATATTCAAACCCCACCTGGATGTGTTCCTGTGTGATCTGCTGTAGGTGATCCTGCTGAGGCACTTAGTGCCATGGTCTGGTTGATTGGCTAGGGCTGGGTGCTAGATTGGACTGGATGAGCTTGGAGGTCTCTTCCAACCTGCTTGATTCTATGATTCTGGCAGGGGGGTTGGACTGGATGAGCTTTGGAGGTCCCTTCCAGCCCCTGACATTAATTCTGTCATTCTGTGAAGGACTCAGAGTTCCTGCTTGGCTTTCTGAAAGTCACTCCTTGGTCAATGCTGTGCCTGAACAGGGAGTGAAAAGCCTTCTTTGGTGGTTCTGTTGATGCCTTGCACTCTTGGCTTGATTGTGGACACAGAGGTGTGTGAGCCAGCTGCTACCTTGGTGTGAAGAGGGTGAGGACAGGCCTGTTCTTGCAGTGTCTGTGGCTCCATTTGTACTGATAATGTGAAAAGAGACTTCTGAAATGAAATGACATTATTGAGTGGTGCTCAGTCACTTAGGGAAAGTTCTGCTGTCACTGTAGCTGCGTTGCTCAGAGGACTGCAGTAAATTACTCCAGGCATGGCATGGCTTTGCTGCTGCTCACTGCCTCCTCATTAGCTCTGTGCTGGCAAACATCTCCAATTACAGCCTGAGCTTTAGAAGCACAGCCTGGAAAATGCCCTGCTAGAAAGGCAGAGTAAGCCCTTCAGAGCAAAAAAGTGGCTTGTCCTTGGCCTTGCTCCTTCCTCCCCAACTCCATCATTCCCTGACTGGACACAGCACTCAAGGTGTGGCTGGAGCAGTACAGGGTCACAGGCACATCTCAGGCAACCACAAGCCCCAACAAGAAGGTGTTTTGCACTGACTGTTGTGGCATTGCTCAAGGCTGTTGTGATACACAGAGCAGTGAATGAAACACAGTCTCACAGTATCACCAAGGCTGGAAGAAACCTCATAGATCATCAAGTCCAACCTGTTACCACAGAGCTCAAGGCTAGACCATGGCACCAAGTGCCACGTCCAGTCCTGCCTTGAACAGCCCCAGGGATGGTGACTCCACCACCTCCCTGGGCAGCCCATTCCAGTAGCCAAACACATGGGAAACCTGGAGCTGCAGGCAAAGATAATCAAGTAGTGTGGTTTGACATGGATAGGATAGCTCTGGAATGTGTCTAGAAGAGTCAGGAGGCTGGAGAGGGGCCTGGAGCACAGCCCTGTGAGGAGAGGCTGAGGGAGCTGGGGGTGTGCAGCCTGCAGAAGAGGAGGCTCAGGGCAGACCTCATTGCTGGCTACAACTACCTGAAGGGAGGCTGTAGCCAGGTGGGGTTGGGCTCTTCTGCCAGGCAAGCAGCAGCAGCAGAAGGGGACACAGCCTCAAGTTGTGCCAGGGCAGGTCTAGGCTGGATGTTAGTAGGAAGTTGTTGGCAGAGAGAGTGATTGGCATTGGAATGGGCTGCCCAGGGAGGTGGTGGAGTCTCCATCCCTGGAGGTGTTCAAGCAAAGCCTGGATGAGGCACTTAGTGCCATGGTCTGGTTGATTGGCTAGGGCTGGGTGCTAGGTGGGACTGGATGAGCTTGGAGGTCTCTTCCAACCTCCTTGATTCTATGATCATCCTTGTGGCCCTTCTCTGGACACACTCCAGCATGTCCACATCCCTCTTGTAATAGGGTTTAAACAAAGAGCAAACAATATACAGGGGAGGTAAAATTAAAACTCTCTTAAAGTATGTGGGTGAATTATTTAGCAGGTTCTACCAGGGGAGAAGCAGCAGCCAGGATGTGATTAAGTGTCAGAATAGTGGGTGGAAATCATTGCTTTCTAACTTGCCAGCTGACCTTAGCCAGGAGTGGGAGGTCCTGCCTGGGAGAGCTCAGGCTGATGGATGGTGCAGTCTGCTGGCCATGAAGTCTGCAGTGCCCTCAATCTTCCTGCACCTTCATTTCCTACATCTATGCAACACTTACAATCAAAGCAGTAAATGAAATGCATTCCGCAGGCAGATGAAGAGTGTGCAGAGGAACTGCCAAGCAAAAAAGTTTGGCTGACAGAGCCTGGTTCTACTCAAACACAAGCAGGTAGCATCAGAGCCGCCAGAGAGGCTGTTTGGTTTAAACTCTGTGCCCCCAGATGAGAAAATCACACGAAGAAGACCCTTATCTTGTGGTTAATTTAATCCTGGTGGTAAGATGTTAGCCTGTCAGCCATTGTAGACTCCCAGTTCCTCCCTTTCCCCCTTCCTGATTCCATCTTGCATGCTCCAGAAGGTTCCTGCTGTTTCACAGCATTGGCTAACTGAAGCAGAGGTCTCAGGGTTGCTCCTTTCCACTTTTTATAGACTCATTGAACACTTTAGGTTGGAATGGACCCCAAAGCTTATCCAGTTCCAACCCCCCACCATAGGCAGGGACACCTCCCACTAGAACAGGTCGCTCAAGGACTCATCCAACCTGGCTTTGAACACCTCCAGGGAGGCTGTGGAGCACAGAATCCAACCTGGCCTTGAAGACCTGCAGGGAGGTTGAGCACAGAATCACAGAATGTGATCTCTGATCATGTCCCTTCTTGTTTCCTTTAACCCATTTCCCTGGTGGCTGCCTTTTGGAGCAGTGGTTGCCCCTGCAGAGTCCTCATAGGCTCCTGCTTCCTGATGGATGTGACAGGAAGTGGAGGCAAGACATGAGCATGCTCCCAGCCTTTGCAGGGCTGTATGAAGGGCAGACAGGACATGAGCATGCTCCCAGCCCTTGCAAGGGCTGTAGGAAGGGCAGACAAGACATTGGCATGCTTCCAGTCCTTCCTAGGGCTGTATGGAAGGGCAGACAGGACATGAGCATGCTTCCAGTCCTTCCTAGGGCTGTATGGAAGGGCAGACAGGACATGAGCATGCTTCCAGTCCTTCCTAGGGCTGTATGGAAGGGCAGACAGGACATGAGCATGCTCCCAGCCCTTGCAAGGGCTGTATGAAGGGCAGACAAGACATGA
>WAAF01020799.1:0-12513 GCA_013400475.1 Tricholaema leucomelas | reverse complement strand
GGCAGCCAGGACGTGGGCATGCTTCCAGTCCTTCCTAGGGCTGTATGAAGGGCAGACAAGACATGAGCATGCTTCCAGTCCTTCCTAGGGCTGTATGGAAGGGCAGATAGGACATGAGCATGGTCCCGGTCCTTCCTAGGGCTGTATGGAAGGGCAGATAGGACATGAGCATGGTCCCGGTCCTTCCTAGGGCTGTATGCCATGCCTGTGGCTAGGGAAGGGAGACTGCTGGCAGGAGGCTCATGGTTTGCCGCAGAGCAGCTTTTGGTGCTGAGGCTGCACTGAGGATAAGGCCCTTGGGCCGCCGCAGGGCTGGCAGGAGGTGCATGCATCTCTCAGGGCTGTGGCTGCTGGGTTGACAGTGGGCCTGGATAGCCACACTGGGGAAGAGGTCAGAGCCCATTTATCTATCGATCGCCTTCAAACTGAGGCTCCCCCTGCTGCTCCCTGGCCAGCAAGAGCTGCTGCTTCCCAGCAAGGGGAGAGGGCACCTGCGAGCCTGCTAAATATTATTTGTTCCTCTCTTATTTTTTTCCCAGCAAGCTTTTGCTCTGACCCTGTGCCCTCAGTCTGTGCTGTAGCTGGCCTCTTCCTCCCCTTCCCGAGGCTCACGCGTTTGTTTTCACGCGGAAGGGTGCCCTGCCGTGCCTGTGCGGATGCCTGTGCTGACAGGGCTGCCAATAGCACCCCCTGCTCACCTTCTGCACCCTGGCCCAGGGCCCTGTGCCCCCCAGCCCAGGCTGAGGGGCTGCAACCCCAGCATCACTGCCTCCTCTGCCTGGGGCAGCAGGCAGGGAGAGCTTGTGGCGTGTTGATGAGAGATGTCGGAGGGTCTCGGGGCTGGCATCTTCTCCACCTCGCTGGAGCAGTGCATCCACGTGGGGTGAAGCACAGCTGTATTTACTCTGGAAGGCTTCTTCCTCCTCCTCCTCTCACACCTCTTTCAGCTCTGCTGGCACGGGAGCCAAGCGGCTGTCTGGCTGCAGCCCCGCAGCCCTGCTGAGTCCCATGTCAGTGCTGACATAGCAAGAAGGACTAAAGCTGCCTATCTCTGCACCTGCAAGCAGCAGGGCAGGGGGGGGACCATCAAACCCAGCTTCCCAGGTGGCCAGGAGCGTACCTCAGAGCATCTCTCTGCACCACCCTGGGGCAGGCAGCTGTGCCACACCCCACAAACCAGAAACCTGTTTGCTTTCTTGTGGCGTTGGAAAAGAAAGCCCAGCAGTGAGAGGGCTCTCCCGGGTGTGAAACGTCCTTGGGGCTTGGGACATGCCCTGGAGGTGTGGGGGGTCACATGAAGTTGGAGCATTGCAAGGACTTTGATTAACTGGGGAGCCAAGTCCCAGTTCCTCACTTCCAAGGAGTCCAAGGATGTTATTTTCTGAGCAGGTGGGGCCTGGCTCTGAAACTGTGATGCTTGGCTGGACTGAGGGTGGGCAGAAGGACAGGGAATGCTCTATAGAAATGGCAGTGACTTGTTTCCTGCCTGCTCTCTCCTGGAGGACAAGAGGAAGCACTGACCTGGGCTGTGCAGCCTGGTGCTGGGCTCTTTGCAGCCTCCTCTCTGCTGGAGTCAGCAAGAACAAAGGGAAGCAGTGGCCTGGGCTGTGCAGCCTGGTGCTCTGTGCAGCCACACGGCTCCAGGGCTGCAGTCCTGCATGCTGCAGTGCTGTGGGACTTGGGCTGGGGCCTGTGGACCAGTCTTGAATGAAAGGGGAAAGGCATTAATCTGGAAATAGTGCCCTGGGTGTCTTGAGGTGAAATCTCAGGAATCAGGATGCCTGCTTTTGAGGCTGGGCTGAGGAAGTGTGTCTGAGTCGTGATGACACCAGGTTAGGTGGCAGTGTTGATTTGAATGAGGGTAGAGAGGCTCTTCAGAGGGACTTGGATGGACTCAGATCAATGAGCTAACATCAGTGGGATGAGTTTCAACAAGGCCAAGTGCCAGGTCCTGCAACTGGGTGACAACAGCCCCAAGCAGTGCTACAGGCTTGGGGCAGTGTGGCTGGAGAGCTGCTGGCAGAAAGGGATCTGGGGGTTGTAATGGACAGGAGCTGGATATGAGCCAGCAGTGTGCCCAGGTGGCCAAGAAAGCCACTGGCATCCTGGCTGGGATTAGAAATGCTGTGGCCAGCAGGAGCAGGGAGGTGATTGTGCCCTTGGACTCTGCTCTGGTGAGGCCACACCTCGAGTGCTGTGTTCAGTTTTGGACACCGCAATACAAGAGAGATGTGGAGGTGCTGGAGCAGGTCCAGAGGAGGGCAAGGGTCCAGAGGGAAGCTGGGGAAGGGCCTGGAGAATAAATCTTAAGAGGAGTGACTGAGGGAGCTGGGGAAGGTTAGTGTGAAACAGAGGAGGCTGAGGGGAGACCTCATTGCTGTCTACAACTGCCTGAAGGGACATCGTGGAGATGTCCCCAGGCTGCTGCTGGGCTCTACTCACAGGTAGTGGGAGACAGAACAAGGGGGAATGGCCTCAAGCTGAGGCTGGGGAGGTTTAGACTGGACATGAGGAAAAAGTTTTTCATGGAGAGAGTGGTCAGGGACTGGAATGAGCTGCCCAGGGAGGTGATGGAGTCACCCACCCTGGATGCATTTCAGGGTGGTTTGGATGTGGTGCTTAGGGCTGTGGTTTAAGGTGAATCTGGTAGAGTAGGGTTCTGGGTTGGCCTTGGTGCTCCTGAGGGGCTTTGCCAACCTGCATGGTTGTGTGATTCTGTGATGCTGAGAGGGCAGGAAAAGCTGACCTGGGTGATTTTTGCTCTCTGCCCTGCATCACACAGTGGTGGCAGTCCATGCTGTGCCATCTCCGCTTGCTGGTGGAGGCAGTGTGGCACTCCTCAACGTGGCACCTGTGTTTAATGTGTGACTTGTGCTGGGGCTCAATAATAGTTTGCTCAAACCCAGCCTTTGCTGTTAATTGTAAGTGCTTTGAGATCTTCCTAGAGAAGAATCTGCTTTAGTACAGGAGGCTATTAAATTCCAGGACATGTAATAAACCAGATATTGCTGAGAAAATTAAGGGGCAAAGGGAGATGTCCTCTTATAGTGCATCTTGGGACATCTTGAATAGCTACAGCTGAGTTGTGAAGGCTTTGGCTAAAACCAGAGAGTAGGAGGTTATTACAAACTGCAGTAAACAACATGTTCAAGGAGGTGGATTTATGAATTAAATAAACTGGATGGCTTAGCAAAGTGCAGACAACAATCAGATCAAAACACCCCAGCAAAATCTGAACACAATAAACTTTACCAGTCCTGTTGGGAGCAGAGGCCAGAGAACAGCAGCACACTTTTATCTGCAAGGGTGAAAAAAAAAAGAGCCCTGCCTGACCTCAGCCAAGCCCTTTCACTCAGGGTGGGAATATTGAAATAGTGAGAAGCTGTTGGTCAGCAGCACAGAGGGCAAAGGAGAATCTTGGAAGGGCTGAAGGAAAACAAACAAAAACTCCAAACCAAACCCCAAACCTGAACCATTTATCTGAGTTGCTACAGGGAGAGAACAATAAAGATATTGAACAGGACTGGGCCCAGCACTGTAGATATGAAACAAACTCTCTTGCCATGTGAGTGCTCTTTGGCCACTGTGGAAGAGCAAAGGCAGAGCTATGCATTGGGAAGGGTGGTTTGAGTGACAGGGGCTGCCCATTGCCTCAGAACAGGAGGTCTTGGCTGACATGTACAGGTCGTCAGAAGCACCATGGTGCTTTCCACTGGCTTCTGAGAGGGCATCCTGGAGCAAAGCTGGTGTTTGTGCTGAGATGCTTCTCTGAGGAAGGGAGGGTATGGCTGAGTGGACTTTTCTGGTTCAAGCTGCCCCAGTAATGCTTTTCTTTTCTGATGTCTGTTTTCTGATTAGCTTTTCTTTTGTGCCTAGAATATGGCTGCCCACCAGCACTGGCTGGGTGATTATCTTACCTCTGGTTTTCAGGCTCCTTAGGAAGAAGGATCTTGGAAAACAGAGTGTTTAAATAACTTGGCATCGCTTCCTTCCTCCCTGTCGGTTCCTGCCTTTGCTGTTCTCTGCAGGAGGCAGTGACAGTGCTTGCACACAGGATTTCAGATCAAATTTGGCATTGACAAATGTCAGCCTCAGAGCACTGGGACACAAGTTACTGACAGTGAGAGCAAAGCAGAGTTCAAAGGCACCTCATGGGACTTGTTTGTTGGGTTTTTTTGTGGGGGGAACCATCTGTTATAAACAACTCTCTTGGTTTGTTTTAAGTTTTTAAGCCTTTAAATTAGATCCTGATCTGGATGAGGGGATTGAGTTCAGTATCAGTAAGTTTGCAGATGACACAAAGCTAGGGGCAGATGTGGAGCTGTTGGAGGGTAGGAGAGCCCTGCAGAGGGACCTGGACAGGCTGGATGGGTGGGCAGAGGCCAATGGGATGAGATTTAACAAGGCCAAGTGCAGGGTTCTACACTTTGGGCACAACAACCCCAAGCAGCACTACAGGCTGGGGACAGAGTGGCTGAGAGCAGCCAGGCAGAGAGGGACCTGGGGGTGCTGGTAGAGACCAGCTGATGATGAGCCAGCAGTGTGCCCAGGTGGGCAGCAGAGCCAATGGCATCCTGGCCTGGATCAGGAAGAGTGTGGCCAGCAGGACAAGGGAGGTTCTTCTGCCCCTGTGCTCAGCACTGCTCAGGCCACAGCTTGAGTGCTGTGTCCAGTTCTGGGCTCCTCAATTCAAGAGAGATGTTGAGGTGCTGGAAGGTGTCCAGAGAAGGGCAGCAAGGCTGGTGAGGGGCCTGGAGCACAGCCCTGTGAGGAGAGGCTGAGGGAGCTGGGGGTGTGCAGCCTGCAGAAGAGGAGGCTCAGGGCAGACCTCATTGCTGTCTACAGCTACCTGAAGGGAGGCTGTAGCCAGGTGGGGTTGGGCTCTTCTGCCAGGCAAGCAGCAACAGAACAAGGGGACACAGTCTCAAGTTGTGCCAGGGGAGGTCTAGGCTGGATGTTAGGAGGAAGTTGTTGTCAGAGAGAGTGATTGGCATTGGAATGGGCTGCCCAGGGAGGTGGTGGAGTCACTGTTCAAGCAAAGCCTGGCTGGGGCACTTAGTGCCATGGTCTGGTTGATTGGCCAGGGCTGGGTGCTAGGTTGGACTGGATGAGCTTGGAGGTCTCTTCCAACCTGGTTGATTCTATGATTCTATAGCTATACCATCCAGTGGGAAAGCAGGCTTGCCTAAGGCAAATCCCCCTCCTCTGGTAGCAGAGGGCTCTTCAGCTCTGCTGATCAGTCTTTACCTGATCCCTTACTGCTGGCAGGCTGTAGAGAGTCACAGGACCTTGGCAGACTTGTCCAAGGAAGGAACAGATGCTGAGGAATTGCTGCTGGGTTGCAAGGCTGCAGTGCGTCCCTTCCCTTTGGCTCTCTCAGCACCCTTGGATGCCTCACTGAGCACTCTAACTCCTGGAACTGTGTAACCTGCCTGCAGAAAAGGCTGGTCTGAGTGCTGGGTCCTGCCCACGTCCTGTTCATTGCCCTTCCTGCTGGCTATGGCAACCCTCTGGGGTCTGCCTCTTCCCATCTGTGCAGTGTGTGCACTCTGTGCTGGCCTTACCTTCTCACCTGTGTTTGCATCTCCCTTGCAGGTCTGGATGGATGCAGGCACTCAAATCTTCTTTTCATATGCAATTTGTCTGGGATGCCTGACAGCTCTGGGCAGCTATAACAAATACCATAACAACTGCTACAGGTAACTGGAGCACAGCTCTGCTGCCTAGAGCCCTTCCCTCCCTGAACGTCAGTGTGCACTGGCTGCTGAACCTCTGGAGCCTGCTGGCCTTTTGAAGTGTCATCTTTGTTCTTTCTGCTCTGAGAAAAGGCTTTGTAGGTACTTCCTCCCCACATCTAACTCCCTGTGCTTTCCAACCCCAGGAGCTTTCTGTGCCGTGGATGACAAATCTCCTCTTCCACACCAGCTACAACCCAGCAAAGTCAGATCCTTTTCACTAGCTTTGTGACTGCAGCCCGTACCATAACCTCCTCTGCTGCATGAGCAGCCAATGAGGAAGCATAGCTGTGAGATCTAATAGCTCTAGACCTTGTGATTGATCCTTCCTGTGTTCATTTGGACCTAGTGTCTTGCACTGTTGTCAGTGTTCTAGGGTCCTATGTGCTGTCCATGGCCTACATAAATGCCTGCAGATACAATCTCTGCTTCTCTGCATATGCTCCCGGTGCTGGAGTGCCTCTGAACAGGGATGGGCCAAGTTGCCAGGCAGAGCCAGGCCATCGAGTTGAAGTGGTCAGGTGAAAAGAAACTTCTTTTGCTGTAGATATATCCAGCATCTGGAGCTGCATCTGCAGGGATAAAAGGCTAGTGTGAGTGGAAGAAGCTGCCTCTAGGCAGAGCTACCCACTTCCCTTCCCACCCTTTCCCTACTGACTGTGCTGCTCCTGATGCTGAGTTCTCCCTCCACACCTTTTAAACTCAGAATCGTGGCTGTTGCCATGAAAGGTCTAGGCAGAGCACTGGCTGCACAGTCCTGGCTTGGCAGCTTTCTCTCTCTTCCCTTCAGAAGTTCACTCCTGCCTCTCCAACAGCAGCTGGGTTGGGACTCCTTCCTTTTTGTGTGCCTTCTCCCAGATGCAGTTTTGAGAGGGAAAGGTCTGGCAAAAGAAGAGAAAATAAGTTTGGCTTTGGCCTTGCTGCATGTCCTTGAGCATTAGCCCTCTGCATCTCCAGCCTGGGTGTGTAACAGTCTGATGCTAACAGGGACTGCTTAGCAGTGAGAGTGTGAAGAGCTGCTGCAGCTGGGAGATGCCATGGAAGGGGAAGAGATGTCTGCACACAAACCCTTTGTGCTCTTTGGCTTTGCTGGGCAACTGGTTCTCAGGTTTGGTGTCCAACACCTCAGCAACCTGTTCCCAGGCATGGCCACACTTATAATGGGCTGCTGCTGTGCACTGCAGCTTTGATTTTCACAGGAAGACAGGACCAAGCTTTAACAGGGCAGAGGCGCTCCACTCATTTACCCCAGGACAGTCGTAACCTTTGGTGACCTGGAAGAGGAAGGGCAGCAGGGACCATTACTTGTATGGCAGCAGTCCAAGGTGGCACCAAAGGGCAGATTCTATTTCTTGATTTCTGGGGCAGTAAGGGATATTGTCAGGGCTCCCTGGTTCCCTTTTAGGTGAAAATCTGGAGAGATGTCTTTGCTCTGGCAGTTCCACCACGACATCCCTTTCCTCCTGCCAGCTCTTGCCTTTCCAGGGAGGGTTTGCCCCATCATGTTTAGATCCATGGGAAAGAGGGGCAAAGCACCAGGAAGGAAGCCAAATTGTTTGAAATGAGTGGCAGAGAATAGCTGGGACTGTAATTTGAAAGCAAAGCAAGCAGGTCATAGCAACTGGAGAAACAGGGTTCTGGTGGTGGCTTCCCTCTAGGGTAAGTAAGCTTTTTGGAGTGTGATCCTCCTTTTTAGCCAGGAGCTTACCAACTGTGCACCTTCTTTGGTGCTCTCTTGCCTTGCAAACCAAGTGCAAAGGCATAGCAATGGTATTAGGTGCTCAGTAAGCTTTTTGGAGTGTGATCCTCCTTTTTAGCCAGGAGCTTACCAACTGTGCACCTTCTTTGGTGCTCTCTTGCCTTGCAAACCAAGTGCAAAGGCATAGCAATGGTATTAGGTGCTCAGTAAGCTTTTTGGAGTGTGATCCTCCTTTTTAGCCAGGAGCTTACCAACTGTGCACCTTCTTTGGTGCTCTCTTGCCTTGCAAACCAAGTGCAAAGGCATAGCAATGGTATTAGGTGCTCAGCAGTCCTCAACAATGCAGAAAGCTGTGCTGTGGAAGGAGTAATCTGACTTTTCATGGCACAGGAGCTCTGCCTAGAACTGGACATCATCCCTAGAAATAGTTGCAGTCTGTGAACAGGTCTGGTTAACGTTCAGGGAGGACCATGTGGCCCTCCCCCAGATGCTAAGTACCTACGGACCAATACCAGAAAATCAAACCAGATTTGTGGAGTAGCATTTAATAAAGTCAAAGCAGGCCACGAAATGCCAGGAGGGATGTGTTCAGTTTGGTTCAGAATAGCTCAGAAAGATGCTGCAAATGTTACTGTTGTCCCCAGGGTTGCAGTCACAAGAGGACTAGGGAGACTGGAGCGTGAAAAGGAATTGGATGGATAAGAGAGGCTTAGCTTAAAGAGTAGATGGATGCAAACGAGCTGAAACAGAGACAAAATAGAGTAGATCACAGAAAATGGATGGCTTTGTTCCTCTCTTTTCTGTAATGCAAGGACCAGGAGAGATATTTAGTAGTGCTGAGAACCAAGAAGATTGTAACTGGCCTGAGAAATCTATTAAGGTGAAAGCCACGTCCCCTCTTCAGACCAAAATAATCTCTGGTGGTATTCTCTGCCATAGGGGAAACCAGGGGAGAGAGAGGGAAGTGGGGAGGGGGGGAAATAACTCAGGCATTGTGTAGCAAGACTATGTCAGGGGTGAGGAGAGCTCACCTAAGGCTTTCCTTAGGGAGAATCCTCTTGTGTTGCCCACTCTGGGGCATCCTGCTGGTGCTGAGCTGAGCTGTGGGGATGCTAGAAGAGAAGACCTGCTGTGGGCACAGTGGCTGGGGTGGAAGAGCAGGTGCTGGCTTGGGGGTTGCCAGGGGGTGTGAATTGTAGCTGGACCCCCACCTGGCTGATGTTGTGCCCACTTCTCCCAGGGACTGCGTGGCCCTCTGTTTCCTCAACAGTGGGACCAGCTTTGTGGCTGGCTTTGCCATCTTCTCCATCCTGGGCTTCATGGCAAAGGAGCAGGGTGTGCCTATCGCCGAGGTGGCAGAGTCAGGTGAGTGGGGCTGTGGTGGGATGGGGCCGTGGGAGTGCTGCTGTTGGGCTCCCCTCAGCACGGGATGCATGTTTGCAGAATACCCACCTTGGGATGGATGGTGCTGCAGCTGCAGCTTGCCATCCTGCTGGGCAGCTCTGCCTCCAAAAACCAGGGAGAAATGCAGCAGCAGCTGCTGCACCTTAACATCTTAGGTGATCTAAGCTGCCTTGAAGGGTGAGGCAGTTGCTGTGCCTTGGAGGTGGGTTGGGGTGCCCACGTTGCCTGTGCTCAGGCTTGTGTTGTGCTCTCCTGAGCTCAGAGGTATTCCCTGGTTTGTGGCCCTCACAGTGGCAGTGCAGCCAGAGCTTGCTGTGTCCCCTTTCTCTCCCTGCTGGGGTTCTTCACCCCTTTGGGAGCCTGAGTTCCATGCACAGTTCTGGTGTGAGTGGAGCAAGAGGCTGCACGGCTGCAGGCTGTGCCTTGGCGGGATGGGTGCCTCAGGTGGGTGTCCACCAGCTGTGCCACGCCACTGCCGTGCCATTGCTCACTCTGAAAGCCCTTCTCCCTGCAGGGCCTGGCCTGGCATTCATCGCCTACCCTCGGGCTGTGGTCATGCTGCCCTTCTCCCCACTCTGGGCATGCTTCTTCTTCGTGATGGTTGTTTTGCTGGGACTGGACAGCCAGGTAACGGCGCAGGCGCAAATGCAGAGTGATTCCCTGCCAGGCACAAAGCCGCTGCCCCTCTGGGACAGGCTTTAGCTGGGGGGCAGTGGGACTGAGGAGCCAGTGAAGATGATGGAGATGAGATCTCTGTCTGCTCTTTGCAGTTTGTCTGCGTGGAGAGCCTTGTCACAGCTCTTGTGGACATGTACCCCACCGTCTTCCGCAGGAAGAACCGCCGCGAGACTCTCATCCTGCTGGTCTCCGTCCTCTCCTACCTGGTTGGGTTGGTGATGCTCACAGAGGTATTTTGGCCTCAGACCACCTGGGTAGTCCTTGCTGGGTCTGAGTTCCTCTCTGGCAGAGGGAGGGCTGGTGGGTGGTAGTGTTTGTGCTGGGGCCAAGAGCTTGCCGGTGAGACCCATCCTGCTGAACGGTGCCTGGAGGAGGCCACTCTTCCCTTCTTGTGGCATTCACATCACCCTTCCAGCCGTCACCCTTTGTGTTAGTCACAGTCCTGACACTTCTCCTGCCAAGACTGATCATTTGAGCTCTGGGCAGCCCATATTTCAGTTACTGAGTTATCTTTACATGAGCCAAACCTTTACAGCTGTAGCTTATCATAGAATCATAGAATGGTTTAGGTTGGAAGGGACCTCAAGGATCATCCAGCTCCAACCCCCCGCCATAGGCAGGGACACCTCCTACTAGAGCAGGCTGCTCAAGGCCTCAAGCTTGTTGCACATTGCCTTTCCTCTCCTCTTTCCTCCTGGGTAGAGCCACATGAACACTTGGTGTAAGGCAACTGGGTGGGCCTGAGCATGGCCCACATCTATCACACTGATTTCCTGTGTATTCCCTTTGTTGTGTTCACTTGCCTGAGTGTGAAACTGTTGTGATTTAAAGTCTTTTAACTCCTCCTAGCAGTATATGTGGGGGGGGGGGCTGATACTACCATGATGCTCTTTGCATCTCCTGCTTTCATTTGGGCATTGCTTTGGCAAAGCTGCCTTTGGCGTTGCACCTGCTGCTTTGTGCCTGCTCTCACCTGCCAGCCCATTGTGCAGGCAGCCTTTCAGGACCAGGCAGTGAAAGGTGCAGGCTGCCAGCCTCTGGGCCCACAGCAAGAGGTGCTCAGAAGGCTGCATGCACAGCTACTTCCCTCTCCACAGCAGGAGGCTAATGTCAGCTGCATCATGCCTCTTAAATAGGGTGCTGCAGGAGTTGCTTTGGGTTTGTCTTCTGAAATATCCCCCCAGTCTCTGGCTGTCACTTGCCCTGCCCTGGAACAAAAGGTTGCAGGGTTTTGTCTTCTGAAATATCCCCCCCAGTCTCTGGCTGTCACTTGCCCTGCCCTGGAACAAAAGATTGCAGGAGCTCTCAGGAGTATGCAGGAACTCTCAGGAGCAGGGTGGCTGTGTGCCTCCATCAGGCTTTAAGCACAGGGGACATGGTCTTTGCTGTTGGCTAAAACCCTGCCCCAGAGAGAGGAAGGTGCCTCTGGCTCCGAGGAGGATGCAGAGTTTGTTTCCTGCTCTGGCTGGAGCTCTTTGCCTGTGCCTGACTGCTCTCCCCTCTCTCCCTCCCCCCCGGCCCCGCTGCCCTCTTGGCCCCTGGCAGGGCGGGATGTATGTCTTCCAGCTCTTTGATTACTATGCTGCCAGTGGCATGTGCCTGCTCTTTGTGGCCATCTTCGAGGCTCTCTGCATCGCCTGGGTCTATGGTGAGTATGAACCAGGGGGGACTGCCAGCTTTGGTCTCTCAGGCTCTGTCCAAGTGCTGGTCTGTAGCTCATCTTGGCAATCGCTTCGCAGTTCAAAGCAGACCTCCGAACCCTCGCTTGGGTGCCACTGGGCTCAGAACCACACAGAAATCACAGAGCCATGCAGGTTGGCAAAGCCCCTCAGGAGCACCAAGTCCAACCTAGAACCCTGCTCCACCAGATTCACCTTCAGCCATAGCCCTAAGCACCACATCCAAACCACCCTGAAACACACCCAGGGTGGGTGACTCCACCACCTCCCTGGGCAGCTCATTCCAGTCCCTGACCGCTCTCTCCATGAAAAACTTTTCCCTAATGTCCTGTCTACACCTCCTCAGCCTCAACTTGAGGCCATTCCCCCTTGTTCTGTCTCCATCTACCTGTGAGAGGAGCCCAGCAGCAGCCTCTCCACAGTGTCCCTTCAGGCAGATGTAGACAGCAATGAGGTCTGAGGTGGTGAGGACTGAGATGGTGGTGGCTTCCTCATGGCAATGCCCTGGAGCATCTGTTGGGCAGATATCTCCAGCATGTTCCTATGCACCTCTCCTTTTGAGGCCTTGACACTGAAAGGGGATGGTTCAGGTCTTAGCCTGAGAGAAGAGGAGGGACTGATGCTGAACCATTGGTCTGTTGTGGGGCAAGTTCAAGACTGGCTGGCAAGGTCCCCCACAGGGCTGTTGGCCACATGGAGGTTACTGCACTGTCTCCTGGTGAGCAGTGGCAGCAAAGCTGGGGTGTAGCCATGCAGACCTTGCTGCCCTCCTTGGGTGGCAGCAGGGAGGCCTCCTGCTCTCCTTGGGTGGCAGCAGGGAGGCCTCCTGCTCTCCTTGGGTGGCAGCAGCGAGGCCTCCTGCTCTCCTTGCGTGGCTGCAGGGAGGCCTCCTGCTGTCCTTGGGTACCTGCGGCGGGCCCTGCTGCTCTCCTTCCTCAGGTGCTGCGCGCTGGTNNNNCTCCTTGGGTGGCAGCAGCGAGGCCTCCTGCTCTCCTTCCACAGGTGCTGAGCGCTTCTACGATAACATCGAGGACATGATCGGGTACCGGCCCTGGTCCCTCATCAAGTACTGCTGGCTCTTCATCACCCCTGCCGTCTGCACGGTGAGGAGCTGTGGGCAGCAAGGTGGGCAGAGCAGGCTGGCTCTGGGGCAGAGACACCCACACACACACAGAGCAACGTGGGTCTGTCTGGAGTGGGTTATGTGACAGAGCAGTGTGTGTGTGGAGTGGGTTATGTGACAGAGCAGTGTGTGTGTGTGTGTGGAGTGGGTTATGTGACAGAGATCTGTGTGTGTGTGTGGAGTGGGTTATGTGAC